>JARYGA010049788.1:0-48385 GCA_030545235.1 Helianthus tuberosus
TGTGTTTAATCACAATCTAGTAAACTCCTTATGGTGATCATATCATAATCTCAAGAAAATAACAATCAAGTATCATTCATACACTAAACAACATAGTTTCATCCATATTTCATCATATGTTAAGCTTATGTTCAAGATTCAAGATTATGTTCTTTAGTGTTCTTGTGATTTACAACATAATACATCTTTTAACCAACTAATATGAAGTAAATAAGGGTTATGAGATTCTTACAACTAGCACAAAGGCTAGGGATGAACACAAGAGATGGTGATGACAAAAGTGATGGATAAGATCAAATGATGTAGGTCTTCAAGATCCAAGACCACCAAACCTTCTAATCTTGCTTCTTACACCTTGTGAGGAGCTTGGAATGGTTGGAAGTGAGATGAAAGTGATGATGATGGTGGTGGTGGGTGCTCACGGCCGAGAGGGAGCGAGAGAGAAGGAGAGGTGTGATATGAAGAAGATGAAGTGAGTCCATGTTCTTATAATCCATCTTATACCTTTGTCCATTGGGTAATATGTTGGAATAGTACACTACATAATCTACTCCTAAATCCCTTGAGATTATGCAAGATCTATCAAGATTGTGGAGATCAAGGGTGGGCCACCCTTGATGACCGTAAATATGAAGCGGGGGGGGGGGGGGGTCTAAGTGTAAGTTTAAATGATATATTAGATAATTAGTTGAAAACTAAGTGAATTAGTTTAGGTGTTATGCATAAGGTATGTTATATAGTGTGTTAAGGTGTTCGGGGATCATAACTAGCCAAGAAATAATAAAACAATGCTTCTAGTATAATTTTGGTGTTTCGGGTAGTGTCCGGTTGTTTGGTTAGATACCGGTCCGTTAAAGTGTCTAACTATTCCGTTTAGTGTTCTATAAGTACCCTTTTGTGACACTTTTAATTCCCGACACTTAGGAAAGCATTCAGGACAATTTCGTCATATTTTTGCATGTTACTAGGATGTTAAAATGTTGATTTTTGCTGATTAATGCAGAATTCTGCACTTTAAGTGGGTTTTAGGCACTTTCCGGCACTTAAACTATCACCTAGTGAAGCAGTTTTGTGGTCCTTACTTCCCTACACACCGTACTAGTGTAGTACCTTGTCTTTGGCTCATACTGGGTCTCAAAACACTGTTTGTCTATGTACTGAACATCGTCAGCATTTTTCTGAGTTATCCGCTAAATGTGCTAACTGTGCTTTGTGCATCATGTATGTCAATAGAGTTTGCATGTGAATATGAGGTGACATCATGTAATATGTGATGCACATGTAAGTATGATGCAGTAATCAGAAAGCAGTTAATTGTAATTCAGCACAGTCATTAAGCACTTAATCATAGTTAATTAATCGTATGGATACCTGGATTTATGAAGGTTGTCACATTGACTACCCCGTCGTGACCAGTCGCTCTGATCTACATGGCGGCGACTTTGAATTCTTCAATTGTCTATCATGGATTAAAACCTCAATCGTTTTATGTAGCTCGTAATGTCTTGCAAACTTACAAAACCGAAGTTATAATGAAAATTTTAATATAATTAAAATCATGGGTATAAGTCTTCATCAGAGATATGCTTACAGGGCCATTTCGGATGATTTCTTCCATGAGATTTTACAAAGGAAATAAAATGGTCTTTCTTAAACATATGTGAATGTTTAAGAACATTAAAATGTTTTTATCAAGAAAGATTTTCCTTACACAAGTTGTTATAAATTGATATGTGAACTCACCCTCCATTGTGTTGACACTTGATTTTTACATGTTCTTCAGGTACATGAGTTCGGCTTCGGGATTTTGGCATATCTTGTAGTAGTGATGCTTGTCGTGTCTAAAAATGTTTTGGACAACTTTTAAACCTAAAATGGGACCATGTGTATTTGGATCCATAAGGATCAAGACAACTATGTGATAACTATGGACTGTATCCGAACTTTAAACTCTAGAGTCATGCTTTTAATAAGTGTATGTCCAAAATAAACAATGCATCGTCTACCAAGATATTTATGGGTACCAACCTCCATCACCGCCACGTTGTATTTCCGCTGCAACGTTTTTGGTGTGTGACATAAAGAAACTGATAGATCTAAGTGTTTATTATTTTCTGAGTGAATAACCAAAATGGATTACATGTTTAAATAGAACAATGATAAATATAGACTAGAATACGATCCCTGTAATTTGGTGATTATAATTAAATATTCTCCTTCTTGTCAGACTGCAAGAAAGGATGGGCATGATAGTCTTGGGAATTTCACTTTAGTAATTACTGCTTTAGTAACAAGTTCTCCATTCTGAAGACTGATCATTTTCAATACATTTCTGGAAGAGTTTGACAATTAAGGGGATAAAAGGGCATAAATTCTTAATGTATCTAAAGTACATACAATTGATTTTGAATGCTAGACATCCAAGTCTTTAAAGATATGTACATCTATTCATTTTTGGTCAGATGGAGTAAGATGTGTATACCTACATGGATAACATATGTGGAGCTAGGAAGTTTTCTAAAAGATTTACATCATTCTTTTCTTTCTTTTCCAATAAAAAAAGTTCAAGAAGCTCAGTTAGATGAAGATCTGCATCAACAACAACAACAACCACAACCACAACCACAACTGCAACCAGACCCACAACAATAAAACCCATAACCCAATGTCGATCAAAATATGGATGAAGTTCATGAAGTTGTTATTTATTATATTCCTGAGGTTGGATTAAATGTTAATCTTGGTGAAGGAGATGATGGAAATCATGACGGTGATGGTGATAATTATGATGATGTAATCAAAGAAGAATTTAAAACTGTGATTGAAAATACATAATGGAAAGTCATAGTTTTAAAAACCGTGCTTAGCCTTTGATTAATCGCTAGTCGGAGGTTCACTGAGTAATTTTCATCTAACTAGCGAATTAATCGATATGTGCTCAACAATGGCTAAATCCGGTATTAATCAGCCAAAACAGTGGCAGTTTAGTGATCCGGGCCAAATTCTGGCAAAAACCTATAAACTCTGGCCAAAGTCAGTAAATTCCGGCGATTAGATTCTATGTACTTCAATATATGGGTTGAAGAACACTGAAGAAGAAATTGAATTAATCCTTATTAATCATGATTAATCTCTAGTCGATACCCCACCGGCCGACTAGCGCTTAGTTATTCTTACACGGTTGAAAGTGAAAAGATGGAAGACCGGAGCTCCCCTCATCGGTAATTCTAGTCTTGCTACTAGACATACATGAGATTTTGATGAAGACTATGATCTTAATGAGGTTTAGTTATTGAATCATTAAAGAAGAGAAAGAAGAAATCAAAAGCCAAATGTTCATTTTACAAAAGAACCAAGTGTAACTACATCTGTTGTTACTCCTGCTACTACTGATATTGCTGCAGATGTTAGAAGTTCTCAACCAACTCCACATGTTCTATCTTATACTGATGATTATACAAGATTTCTAGATTTTTTTTGTCACACCCCCAAAATCCACCTGCGGAGTACTACCGCTTGGAGGCGTGACTGACCAGGATCCAGCCACCAATCATATTGAACAAGCATATAAGTAGTTATAAAAATCCAACCAATACAATTGGTGTTCAAACAAAACATAGTTAAGTTGCAAGCGGAAGCATAAGTCTTAAATCAAAACATAAGTTTAATTGTTTCATAGTTTAACGTGGCACACAGTCGTCCATGTCCCACAACGATCCTCCTCCATGCATGCTCCAGCTTAAGAACCTAAGGACCTGCAAAGCATGTAGTAACGAGTCAACAACTAGTTGAGTGAGTTCACGGTTGGGTGTTCGTTTTAAGTTGTTTCGAAAACAGTTTCCTTTAGCTGGCATACCGCCGTGGGGGTTACCCCATAGTTAAAAACGTGACTTGTTTATTCCCGGTTACTCGGGCAATCCTGCCGTGGGGGCTACCCCGTGTTAGTTATCTGGCATTTCGGCCGTGGGGGCTACCCCGTGTTAGTTATCTGGCATTTCGGCCGTGGGGGCTACCCCATGTATACACTAGACTCGTTACCATATCGACTGCTGACTGTAGTCATGTTTAAGTGCCCTGAAACTGTCAATGTCTATCATCATTGACGTGCCCCAGATCCATTAGTTCACGCCCGTCCTCTGCGGCACGGTGTGAGGTTTGTCAGACCTAAATAGCGCTATCTAACTAATGACCCGCTCGCCATTGGCCCGGCGATTAAGTCGATATAAAAATGAGGGACTTCGCGATAGAGTTTTGGTCTAGTACGAGTTATCTGTCCGTGAGGACGAGGAATTTCATTCCTGAACCTTTACTGTCCTACCCAAGGAGGACGAGGAACCCAGTTCCTTAACCCCAATTCCCGACCCCTGGGAATCCCATGCTTTGTAGAGGGTGTGAACTCACCTTGGTTTGCTCGGCAGTTAATCACAGAAAGGTCAATCAAGTTGCAAGTGGTCAACTATGTCCTAACATAGATACCATTTATATCAGATTCAACCCAAGCAGTACACGTACAAGTAGTAATCTCGGCATACAAGTTTTAGCATGGCAGTTCGTCAATATTCATGACATACTCAATTAACAGTAGCACGTATAGCCCATATGTTTAGCCCAATTATCTAAGCCCAAAACAAGCATTACACAGTAGCACAAGGAGTCCATAAGGCCGGCCCAGTAACTTAGGCCCGTAACTAAGCAGGCCCAATAAGCGTGGTTTCGAGTCGCAACCGGACTCGCAAGCATGGTTGCTGGTCATGCTGTTTATGTTGATCATAGATGGTTGCGAGTCGCAACCTATGTCGCAACTATGGTTTCGGCTCGTCATGCTATGGTTTCGAGTCGCAACAGGACTCGCAACCTGTGGTCTCGGCTTGTAAGGTTGTGGTCCCGAGTCGTAACCGGACTCGCAACCTATGTCGTAACTATGGTTTCGGCTCATCATGCTGTGGTTGCGAGTCGCAACCAGAGGTTTCGACTCCCCAGCGACTGCTGATCCTTCGCAGATTGTACTATCCAATAGAATTCATGCAGAATTATGTACTACCCACTAAACATGTTTTGTTGTCTAACATTTACCCAAAATGGATCAAACAATTCAGATTTCAAATATTCAAAGCACCTTCAAAGCACATTCAAGTTGTTCTTCATATTTTCAAAACACATTCATCAAGTTCTTCACATATTCATAACATAAACAACCCTTATTCAACCAAATTCATGAACCACAACTCACTAGCATGCATCCTATTATGACAAGCATTTGACTTCCATTCATCAATCAATCCCACTTGTATGAACACCCGAAGCCCTTCGGATCCAAACCCAAGTAAAATCGATAATACCATTCATATTCAAGCATACTACACCTTTTATCATAACAATGCATCAACTTATCATGAACCCAAGTAAAAACCGAAAACACTTATGAACCGATTTCTTTGAACATCAATTTCATCATGCATCATTCAACAACAACATATTGTCAAACACTTCAACATTCATCAATCCAAGCACAAAACACAACATGAATACATTAACACTAAGCATTAAGAAACACTAACCGGTTGATGGGTTTCGAGGATGTGTGTGAGCTTCCAACCGATTGTGTGTGTGAGCCGATCCAAGAATCCAATCCGAAAGTGAGGAGTGTGTTTGTGTCTCTAGGGTTTTAGTGAGTGTGTATGGTTGCCCAAAGAATGGCAAGGTTGGCAAGAAGTATGATATATATATTAGTTCCACAAGGTGCACCCTAATGGGTTTAGTTTACAAGTTGGCCAAGGGGTTTACGGCCCAAATGGCCCAACCGGTTACTGTTCACTCGAGACCACATGGTCTCGAGTCGGGTCCTCATTGTTTCGGTTCCTAGACATACTCACATACATACGATCACAAACATAGCCATGTAAGTTCACATAAATAACACACAATCACATAAAGGTTCGTTTGTCATTAATCACATAAGTTATCTAGCCACACGTTTAAGCATACATGAAAGGTTCTAAATTTCGAGTTGTCACATCATCCCCAAGTTGAAAGAAATTTCGTCCCGAAATTTGGCAGGCACTCACTGAGGAAGCTAGTTAAGTTGTATGGTTTTCCTGGTTTCCCTGGGGTGTCACATCCACCCCCCGTTGATCTGGAATTTCGTCCCGAAATTCCGTAGCTTCGGCCTCAGTAGTGGGTTTACTGTTTGCGAACAGTTGGGGATACTTTTGTTTCATCTGATCTTCGCGCTCCCAGGTGAACTCTGGGCCGCGACGTGAGTTCCAATGAACTCGTACAAGGGGTATTCTGGTGCTCTTGAGGACCTTAACATCCCGGTCCGTGATCTCGACTGGTTCCTCGACGAATCGTAACTGCTCGTCGATAGTGAGTTCCTTCAAAGGAACTACGTGGGTCTCATCTGATGGACACTTCTTCAGATTCGACACGTGGAAAACGTTGTGAACTGCACCGAGTTCCGCTGGTAAGTTTAGTCTGTAGGCCACCCTGCCTATTTTCTCAATGACCTCGAAAGGTCCAACGTATCGTGGGTTGAGTTTACCGCGTTTACCAAAACGAACCACACCCTTCCAGGGTGAAACTTTGAGTAGTACCCGCTCCCCAACCTGGAGCTCAAGTGGTTTCCTGCCCATGTCGGCGTAAACTTTCTGACGTTCACGAGCGGCCGTCATGCGTTTTCGTATCTGAGCGATCTGCTCGGTTGTATCTACCACATATTCTGGACCAGTGATCTGACTATCTCCCACCTCTGCCCAGCAAAGAGGAGACCGGCATTTACGTCCGTACAATGCCTCAAACGGAGCAGCTCCAATGCTGGTGTGGTAGCTGTTATTGTACGAGAATTCCACAAGTGGCAGGTGCTTTTCCCAGCGGTTGCCAAAGTCGATTACACATGCACGAAGCATGTCTTCTAAGGTTTGAATAGTGCGCTCGGACTGCCCGTCCGTCTGAGGATGGTACGCTGTGCTCATGTCTAATCGTGAGCCAAAGGATTTGTGCATTGCTTGCCACAGCTCAGAAGTAAATCGTGCATCTCGATCCGAGATGATAGAGGTGGGCACCCCGTGCCTCGAAACAACTTCCTTGAGGTATATTTCTGCAAGAGTGGAGAACTTATCCGTCTCCTTGATAGCCAGGAAGTGTGCAGATTTCGTGAGTCGATCCACGATCACCCAAATAGTATCGTTCCCGCGCTGGGATCTAGGTAGGCCAGTAACAAAATCCATGGAAATTTGCTCCCATTTCCATTGAGGTATCTCGGGTTGTTGGAGTAGGCCTGATGGTTTCTGGTATTCCGACTTGACTCTCGCACAAGTCAAACACTTGCTGACGTAGGTTGCTATGTGGGCCTTCATGCTAGGCCACCAGTACGTAGTCTTGATATCATGATACATCTTATCTGATCCGGGGTGTACTGAGTAGCGAGACTTGTGTGCTTCATCCATCACAAGTTCGCGTAGGTTGCCATAGTGTGGGACCCAAATGCGTCCCGTTACGTAGTACGCACCGTCTTCCTTCTGTTCTAAGTGTTGCCTCGATCCGCGTAAGGCTTCGGCCCTGACGTTTTCTGGTTTCAGTGCTTCTATCTGAGCAGCTCGTATCTGGGAAGGAAGGCTAGAATGGATGGTGAGTTGCAGAGCTCGCACGCGCTTAGGCGCAGTGTCCTTTCGACTAAGGGCGTCAGCCACAACATTGGCCTTGCCCGGGTGATACCTGATTGAGCACTCGTAATCATTCAGCAGTTCGACCCATCGTCGCTGCCGCATATTCAATTCTTTCTGCTTGAAGATGTGCTCGAGGCTCCTGTGGTCGGTGTAGATCGCGCACTGGGTACCATACAGGTAATGCCGCCACAACTTAAGCGCAAAAACAACAGCTCCCAGCTCTAAGTCGTGCGTAGTGTAGTTCTTTTCATGAACTTTAAGTTGGCGTGAGGCGTAGGCTATAACCTTGTCTCGTTGCATCAACACGCAACCAAGACCCTGAATTGATGCGTCGCAGTATACCACAAAGTCGTCTGTGCCTTCCGGCAAGGAAAGAATAGGTGCGCTACAAAGTCTATCCTTCAGGTGCTGAAATGCCATCTCCTGTGCGTTTCCCCAGCGATAAACAACGCCCTTCTGCGTTAGTGAGGTGAGAGGCTGTGCAATCTTAGAAAAATCCTTTATGAATCTCCGGTAGTATCCCGCCAAACCCAAGAATTGGCGGATTTCCTTTGGTGTACGAGGTGCAGGCCAGTTCTTTATTGAGTCTACCTTGGATGGATCAACGTGGATCCCATCCTTGTTCACCACGTGGCCTAGGAAATGGACTTCTCGAAGCCAGAAGTCGCATTTCGAGAACTTTGCATAAAGCTGTTCTGTTCGAAGGAGTTCCAGAATAAGTTGCAGATGCTGCTCATGTTCTTCCCGACTTTTAGAGTAGATCAGGATGTCGTCGATGAAGACTATAACGAACTTGTCCAAGTAAGGCTTGCACACTCGGTTCATCAAGTCCATGAAAACCGCAGGTGCGTTGGTCATCCCAAAAGGCATGACCAAAAACTCATAGTGTCCGTATCGAGTTCTGAAAGCTGTTTTAGAGACGTCCTCTTCCCGGACTCTCAGCTGGTGATAACCCGATCTCAGATCGATCTTCGAATAGTAGCTCGATCCCTGCAGCTGGTCGAACAAGTCGTCAATACGCGGTAGAGGGTAACGATTCTTCACCGTCACCTTGTTGAGTTCTCGGTAGTCGATGCACATTCTGAAAGTACCGTCTTTCTTCTTTACAAATAGTACTGGAGCTCCCCAGGGCGATGAGCTAGGACGAATAAAACCCTTATCCAAGAGTTCTTGTAGTTGCGTGGTGAGTTCCTTCAACTCTGATGGGGCTAAACGATAAGGTGCACGAGCTATAGGCGCAGCTCCAGGAGCTAGTTCGATCTGAAACTCGACTTGGCGATGAGGCGGAAGACCAGGTAATTCCTCAGGAAATACCTCTGGATAATCGCGTACAACTGGAAAATCCTCTATCTTCTTCTCTTTCTCCGTGGTGTCAGTAATGAGAGCCAAAATAGCAGTGTGGCCCTTTCGCAAGTACTTTTGGGCCTTAAGGAGAGAAATGACGTTCTCAACAGCACTCCTCTTGTCGCCATGAATCATGAGAGGTTCACCATCGGGACCTGGAATACGGACAACTTTCTCGTTGCAAAGAATCTCTGCTCGGTGTTGGGATAACCAATCCATCCCAATGACAACGTCGAAACTACCCAAGACAATAGGAATGAGATCGATAGAGAAGGTCTGGTCAGCGAGAATAAGTTTGCAACCCTTGACTACGTGTGTGGCTTCTAAACTCTTACCATTTGCTAGCTCTACGGTGTGCTTGTTGTTCATAGGTGTTGGAATACGCTTAAGCATTCGACTAACTTCTAGTGACACGTAGCTAGTATCGGCACCCGAATCAAATAAAACTGAAATATAAAAGTCGTCGAGAAGGAACTTACCCGCCACAACATTGGGGTCGTTCCTTGCTTCACCTTGGCCAATCACAACATCCGCCCCCTGGCGCCATTGTTGTTGTTCCCATTATTACCATTCCCCTGATTGTTGTTATTGTTGTTGTTGTTGTTGTTCTGGTTCCTGTTCAGTTGGGGACAATCTCTCTTGAAGTGGCCCTCAGCTCCACACTGAAAGCACCCTTTGTTATCACCTTGCTGCTGCTGCTGGCGCTGGTTCTGTTGCGCTTGCTGACGGTTCTGATTGGCGGGGTATAAGCTCCTGCAATCCTTTGCAGCATGACCAGGCTTGTTGCACCTATGACAGTTGCCCCTGGTGCATGGTCCGCTGTGGTGCAGGCTGCAGCGATTGCATTTGGGATGATTTCCTTTGTATCCACCACCAGACGATTGCTGATTAGGGCTCTTGTAGTCCTCAGTCTTTCTCTGCTGAGACTGGGACTGAACAGAAGTCGAACCCTTACTTGAAGTTCCATCCCATTTCCGTTTGTTGTCACTAGAGGTACCGGTAGCAGTTGCAGCACCCATTCGTTTTGGTAACTTGTTCTGCTCCACCGCCTGATCCGTGAGACGGTGAGCCAACTGAACGGTTTGCTGGTAGGTAGCGAGGTTCGCTGACGTCACATGACTTTGGATTTCCGGCACTAAGCCCTGAAGAAACAGTTCGATGCGTTTGATGGGAGGATCCACCATAGTAGGGCACAGAATTGCCAGTTCGTTCGACCTTTTCACATAAGCTTCAATTTCAGACCCCGTCATCTTGAGGTTGAAGAACTCCACCTCGAGTTTGTGAATCTCATCTCGGCTGCAGTATTCCTCCTTGATCATTTCCTTGAAAGTTTCCCATGGGGTGGCGTTGGCAGCAACCAACCCTAGCATCTGAACTTGAGCATTCCACCACGTGAGGGCTAAACCCTCGAGAGTACCAGTAGCATACTTCACCCTGCGCGCCTCAGGGCATTCACACATTTCGAACACAGATTCTAGCTTCTCAAACCAGTGTAGGAGACCTACTGCTCCTTCAGTGCCGCTAAAAGTAGTTGGTCGACAGTCCATGAAAGTCTTAAAAGTGCACACGGGTGACTGAACGTGCTGACCTATCGTAGGCGAAAGAAAAGGCAGAGTTTAACACAAAGGTTGGTTCACGAGAGTAGGATCCTAAAGATCCTAGAATGAGTTCGGACTGCAGGATATACCTCCTGCGTGTGCAGCTGCAAGTGCCGCGGCAACTCGTTCGTTGATCAGAGCCGTCAACTGGGCTTGTGTCATGTTAACGCGTCCAGACATGATCTTCATACCAAGAAGAATGCGAGTGAGTGGGGTTCGCGAAAGTGCGATGATAGGATAGAGTAAGCACGCACGTGTTCAAGCAACAGTAGTTATACTAACCAAGCATACCATAAGCAATGTACCATGTAACTAACAAGTAGGCAATATATACACAGATCATATTACCTAGAATGTCGAGCCTTGCATGTGGAGTGAAGCATCGTTGTGGACCGTTGAGCACTGTACAGGTTATAGTCTGATTTTAATAAAACTTTTTCCCTTTTATTAAAACCAAGTTCTCTATAACCAATGGCTCTGATACCAATCTGTCACACCCCCAAAATCCACCTGCGGAGTACTACCGCTTGGAGGCGTGACTGACCAGGATCCAGCCACCAATCATATTGAACAAGCATATAAGTAGTTATAAAAATCCAACCAATACAATTGGTGTTCAAACAAAACATAGTTAAGTTGCAAGCGGAAGCATAAGTCTTAAATCAAAACATAAGTTTAATTGTTTCATAGTTTAACGTGGCACACAGTCGTCCATGTCCCACAACGATCCTCCTCCATGCATGCTCCAGCTTAAGAACCTAAGGACCTGCAAAGCATGTAGTAACGAGTCAACAACTAGTTGAGTGAGTTCACGGTTGGGTGTTCGTTTTAAGTTGTTTCGAAAACAGTTTCCTTTAGCTGGCATACCGCCGTGGGGGTTACCCCATAGTTAAAAACGTGACTTGTTTATTCCCGGTTACTCGGGCAATCCTGCCGTGGGGGCTACCCCGTGTTAGTTATCTGGCATTTCGGCCATGGGGGCTACCCCGTGTTAGTTATCTGGCATTTCGGCCGTGGGGGCTACCCCATGTATACACTAGACTCGTTACCATATCGACTGCTGACTGTAGTCATGTTTAAGTGCCCTGAAACTGTCAATGTCTATCATCATTGACGTGCCCCAGATCCATTAGTTCACGCCCGTCCTCTGCGGCACGGTGTGAGGTTTGTCAGACCTAAATAGCGCTATCTAACTAATGACCCGCTCGCCATTGGCCCGGCGATTAAGTCGATATAAAAATGAGGGACTTCGCGATAGAGTTTTGGTCTAGTACGAGTTATCTGTCTGTGAGGACGAGGAATTTCATTCCTGAACCTTTACTGTCCTACCCAAGGAGGACGAGGAACCCAGTTCCTTAACCCCAATTCCCGACCCCTGGGAATCCCATGCTTTGTAGAGGGTGTGAACTCACCTTGGTTTGCTCGGCAGTTAATCACAGAAAGGTCAATCAAGTTGCAAGTGGTCAACTATGTCCTAACATAGATACCATTTATATCAGATTCAACCCAAGCAGTACACGTACAAGTAGTAATCTCGGCATACAAGTTTTAGCATGGCAGTTCGTCAATATTCATGACATACTCAATTAACAGTAGCACGTATAGCCCATATGTTTAGCCCAATTATCTAAGCCCAAAACAAGCATTACACAGTAGCACAAGGAGTCCATAAGGCCGGCCCAGTAACTTAGGCCCGTAACTAAGCAGGCCCAATAAGCGTGGTTTCGAGTCGCAACCGGACTCGCAAGCATGGTTGCTGGTCATGCTGTTTATGTTGATCATAGATGGTTGCGAGTCGCAACCTATGTCGTAACTATGGTTTCGGCTCGTCATGCTATGGTTTCGAGTCGCAACAGGACTCGCAACCTGTGGTCTCGGCTTGTAAGGCTGTGGTCCCGAGTCGTAACCGGACTCGCAACCTATGTCGTAACTATGGTTTCGGCTCATCATGCTGTGGTTGCGAGTCGCAACCAGAGGTTTCGACTCCCCAGCGACTGCTGATCCTTCGCAGATTGTACTATCCAATAGAATTCATGCAGAATTATGTACTACCCACTAAACATGTTTTGTTGTCTAACATTTACCCAAAATGGATCAAACAATTCAGATTTCAAATATTCAAAGCACCTTCAAAGCACATTCAAGTTGTTCTTCATATTTTCAAAACACATTCATCAAGTTCTTCACATATTCATAACATAAACAACCCTTATTCAACCAAATTCATGAACCACAACTCACTAGCATGCATCCTATTATGACAAGCATTTGACTTCCATTCATCAATCAATCCCACTTGTATGAACACCCGAAGCCCTTCGGATCCAAACCCAAGTAAAATCGATAATACCATTCATATTCAAGCATACTACACCTTTTATCATAACAATGCATCAACTTATCATGAACCCAAGTAAAAACCGAAAACACTTATGAACCGATTTCTTTGAACATCAATTTCATCATGCATCATTCAACAACAACATATTGTCAAACACTTCAACATTCATCAATCCAAGCACAAAACACAACATGAATACATTAACACTAAGCATTAAGAAACACTAACCGGTTGATGGGTTTCGAGGATGTGTGTGAGCTTCCAACCGATTGTGTGTGTGAGCCGATCCAAGAATCCAATCCGAAAGTGAGGAGTGTGTTTGTGTCTCTAGGGTTTTAGTGAGTGTGTATGGTTGCCCAAAGAATGGCAAGGTTGGCAAGAAGTATGATATATATATTAGTTCCACAAGGTGCACCCTAATGGGTTTAGTTTACAAGTTGGCCAAGGGGTTTACGGCCCAAATGGCCCAACCGGTTACTGTTCACTCGAGACCACATGGTCTCGAGTCGGGTCCTCATTGTTTCGGTTCCTAGACATACTCACATACATACGATCACAAACATAGCCATGTAAGTTCACATAAATAACACACAATCACATAAAGGTTCGTTTGTCATTAATCACATAAGTTATCTAGCCACACGTTTAAGCATACATGAAAGGTTCTAAATTTCGAGTTGTCACATTTTTGATTTGAATAGTCCTAATCCAAGTATTTCTTTAGACAAAGAGACTGATGAAGCTAGTAAGTCTGCACTGCAAGATCTCCAGAATTCAAACTTCATGAAAATGTAGTCCTTTGAGAACTTCTAACACAATATGATAATATAAAACAAGATGTAAAATTGTAAATGAAAATCAAGGATTCTGAAATCTTAATCTTATAACAAACTGTTCAAGAACAAAGTTAGCAAATTTCAAGTTTGAGGAATATTGTTTCTGATTTAATCAAGAAGTTGAAGAACAAAAGCAAAGAACACTCAACATCTAAATCTAAATATGATGATCTAGATGGAAATACAATGGATAAAACCAAAGATGATAAAAAAGGGAGATGGATACAGGAAAGAACTCTGAAATTGAGAAGGAATCAAATGAAACAAAGAGACTGAAGTAGGGAAAATAAATCTTTTCTGAAACCAATGATGAATATGATAAAGAAGTGATGAATGACTAGGGGTTGTTAAGTACTCTTGAAGACACTAAGACTAATGATAATGTGAATCTTCTTGGTCCTACTACAGAGTATATTGATCATGAAGGAAGAGTTATTGAAGGAGTTCACAACCAGGATGATAAATGGATTAAAGTGAATGTTATTAGACCAGATTCTCAATCTGGATCACAATCTGATACTTCATTTGACACTACCATAATTCTTAAACCCAATGGTTATTTCTATGGTGATCCTGTTGATACATCAACCTCTAAGAATCATGTTATTAGACAGATAACAACTTGCAGAATGAAGTTCCTGTTACAGAAAGAGATTTAGAATGGCCTTTCAGAAGTTGGATGTGGGATGAACATAGAAAGTTATTTTTGTTGAGTAGAAAAGGGTATGTGCAATAGATTGCATCACAGAAAGAATTCTCCTCATAGCCTATTAGGGATCTTAAACAACTAGTAAGTTTGAAGTTGTTAAATCCTTCCAACAATGAAGAGGTAACTAGTTTTGAACAAAAGATCATTGCTGATTCAATGACGTGCTTCAGGCATATCAAATATCAGAAACCAATGAAAAGAGTTTACAAATCAAGATTCAATTCGATTACAAACAGACCTTTTGTTGATGTTGTATATGATCCAACTAAGATAGTTAATCGACCGCGTCTACCTACCAAGTTTCCTGAAGGTTCACTGATGAGTTTGAAATACGGAGGTATGATGAGACAACTAGTAAAGTTTAGATTCATGTAATTTATGGATTTGTTTTCTTTTCATTACAATGGCCTGCATAAGCTTTTGTGAATTGGATAAAGTATCCTCCTGATTATGAAGCTAAAGGCAAAGAGTTTCAAGAAGTTATGACTTTCAGATTGACTGAACTAGAAGATTATGAGAAAATAATAAATATTACTTTTGGTGGATATTGATAAACAAGATTTCCAACCATGAATTAACTACATCAGCCTAGGGGGAGATTGTAGAGTCCTAAAAGGCCGAAGCAGTTAAAACACAGATTTGAAGAATGGTGGTCACTGTAGCAGCGCGATGTCTAAGGCCAGCGAAATGCTAGTTGTGGTAGCGAAGTGCTAGAACATGTCTCTTAAAGCGAAATGTTCACAACCATTGTTCGAAATGTTAGTTGTTTTGGTAGTTTTCTTAGAAATAGGCTAGTTGTATTTGTGCTTGTAAAGATCCTCACTGTGAGAGAAAACTTGTACACAAGAAGTTTACTAACCATACAACAAGAACCCTTATATACCTCGTGTTTTACATAGATTTTATATGCTTACTATGTCTAAATCAATTATGTGAATCTAGACATTGTTTCTTGTTCAAATTCTTGAAGCTCCATAAAGTTAAGAAAGGTGTTACAATTTTATATCCATAGATTTTATATGCCTACAAGCCCACATTGTTACAATTTTTGTACATGGTTCTCTTAAGAAAGGTGTTTACATTATTATCATTGACTAAACATGTGTCTGTAATCAATTGTGTATGTGCATTATAACGTTAAAGGTGTGGAAAACACTAAAACAAGATTCATGGTAATCTTAACTCCTCATTATTTTTTATTATGAATTTAAAATTACAAATAATGATTACATATATAATATCTTATTAAAAGAGCACACAACTACAAAGAGCAACTAACAACTTAATAAAACAACAATTGACAAATTTTGGAGGAGAATACGAGAAAAATAAGAGATACTTAGATTTTATCAAATATATTCTTTTTGTTGTCTAAGAAATTAAATTAGTTTATTTATATCATATCTCGTTTTAACTTTCTTTTATAATAAACTTGTAGGAAACTCGTGCATTGCAACGGAGTCGACAATACATGGTGGGAATATAATTCAAACCTTAATACTTAATGGCTATGGGACAATTAAATGATAGTATGTTACATTCTACATACATTCCGTCACAACAAAATATTTGGAAAAGGACTGTGCATGGAGGCAAGGGGTTTTGGTATGGTTAAGGCTTTAATGCCGGCTTGAAGAGACGTTGCAGTTACCCTAAATACGTGTAAATCCTAAGAATTTGATCGACTTTAACGATACATTCCAAAAACTTAATTACTTTTGGATAGGAAAAATAATAATCTTAAAACACTTTGGATACATAAAAGTGTACAACTTTTTACAAGTGTAATTTTTTTAAATAGTTTAAAACCTCTATTGCTTGTACATATCAAGTATTCTTATAACTCGACTCACTTATTTTTTGTAACTAAAACAAGATCGGTACCAATAGTGTTTTTTCTTAATGATCATAATTTAATGTGTAACTATTTCACTGCTAACATGTTGAAGTTTTACCCATACCTATACACATTAGGCAAGTTAAGAGAGTTAGTGAACATGGTAAACCACTAATGATTATATCATCCTGAAAACCGAAGAAATAATTGAAAACTCATTAAATGGGGCAAATTTGGGAGAGGGGATGAAAAAGCAGGGAAACAAGACAGCGTTTGGGAGAAGCGTTTTAAAAAATCATGAGGAAATTACCTTTTTTACATGGGAAATGCTTTATATAGTTGTAAATATAGAGTAAATTACAAGTTTTGTTCTTAATGTTTACTCCTTTTTGCAGGTGGTGCCTTTTGGCGCAAAAGTTGAAAAGTTTTGTACTTAACATTTCGAAATCTTGCACGATATGCTCTTTAAGCCTAACCTAGTTTA
Organism: Helianthus tuberosus; assembly: GCA_030545235.1. NCBI lineage: Eukaryota > Viridiplantae > Streptophyta > Magnoliopsida > Asterales > Asteraceae > Helianthus > Helianthus tuberosus. The sequence goes on from JARYGA010049788.1 coordinate 16,814, forward strand.
ATTTTTCTGTTGAATCTGGTCACCCATGGGTATTTTAGTCTTTTTACCCTATTTATTTAAGGGTTATTAGATTTTATCACCCTCAACTATTGGCTATTGGTCGCTGCCACCCCCAACTATCACTTTGACGCCCGTCACCCCCAACTTAACACTTAGGTGTTGTTTGTTTTTTCTGAGGTAAAACATCTGCAGTCTGCGGACGACATCTGCAAACATCTGTAGCAGAAGTGCTGGACCAAATTTCTGCAGTTTGCAAGAAGAAGACTGTTTGTTTTTTTTTACTTCTGCAAGCTGCTGAAATAAACTGATTTATTAAACTTAAAAGAGTTTTTCAACATTCAAACTTAAATAATAGTTATGAAATACTTAAATAATATTCATAAAAAGACAATAACATTTTTTTAAATCATTGTATCCATGCTTTGCATTAACTGCTCAACAATCTCATCTCGTAACTGAGTCATATATTCTCGATCCGATGCAGTACCATGTGCTTCAACCTCGTCTTCATCAGCATTAACGTGCACTTGCCTATTATGCACCGAAACATTGGGTTGATCGTATTTTGTAAACAATTCATCGCTCAAACCCTCTTTCCTTATAAAATTATGTAGCGCGAAACATGCATTGGTAATGTTCCTGTAGGATCATTTTATGACCCAAATGAGTCGTTCAGAAGAGTTCTTATCTATACGGAAGGCGAAAACAGACGTATAGACTTGGAAACAGCTTGATTCACACTTTAAACGTCTTGTATATTGATTTAACACTGTTTACAATCACTAGACAGACCGGCAGCACCTCGGTATATCAATCTAATTCCGTTTCCAATGAGAAGACAAGACACCCCTATTTATAGATTGGTAATAATTTTGCATGGAATCACACATATTCAGTTCATGCGAAATTACCCCATGTAAATCCAAACGAAATTACAATACATCATTTCACACGAAATTACTTGAAAACATATTTTAGAGCGAAATTACAATTCTGTTTCGTGTGTGCTTCTAATTTCATGTGATGTTGCATTAATGATATCATATTGTGATGTCATCTTTAAGATGTCATCATCAAGAATAATGACATCATTCTTGTTCAGATCCGCAACAAAACCAAGACAACCAAGACTCAATATAAGACGAAGTCGACAGATGTATGCACCAACAGACTCCCCCTCAGATGTTGACGAGTCTTAAGTGTTGAGTCTTCACAATCTTCAGTCTTTATCAGTCTTTGGGCTCTTTTTAGAATCTCGATCTGATTCTTACCTCACTCTAACATTCTTCAACTAATCTCCTCCTTGGATGATGTAACTCTCTCTTGTATTTTTCAGGATCAGCATCTGGCTCTAGCAACTTCCGACTTTCTTTCTCTAACAGACTCCCCCTCAACTTGTACTGGGATCGTAGTCTGGCTTTCACAGGATCAGGATCGTGACCTGACTCTCTGTCTGCACAGGGTCAAAAACCAGGCTATCCTGCACATCCTTAACCTCAAAATAAGATTTACAAATATAACAAAAATTTAATCTTTGATTACCACTTGTAAAAACATCATTCATTTTCAGAACATTTTACTTTCAATAGACTCCTTTTCACTTAAAAACTTTTCAATCACATTCTCCCAAACCTGTTCATCATGTTCAGCACTCGGAATTTTGAAAATTAGCTCTTCAATATCAGTTGTCGAAAATCTTTTTGGATTTTTCAAAATTTTTCTAAAACACACTAAAAATCTTTTTGGATTTTTTATATAACAGAAATGAAATGCAGTAAAGAAATATTTACACACAATATTTTTGTGAGTTTGTGTAAGAGGATCATATCAGTTTATGAGACAAATCACCAACACCGTTAAGCTTTAAACATTTTAAGTTCTAAACAATTCACTTAGATTGTCAGTATACTGATCCACTTAAATTTTCACACAAAGTTCAACTGTTTCGAGATATGAGATTAATGTTTTAAGCACTTAAACTTATTCGCGTGTCCCACCTCAGAATATACTCCCGTATCCAGATCCCAAAATTCAGTCTTACAGGTGAGTATACCTAGATGATATCTGTAAGGGGTTAAATTGCGAGACCGTGAGAGCTCAGGTCAGAACTTCCGTTCAGCAGAGAGATGACGGCTCGTCTTTAGGTGGGTCCCCTTTAGAGGATCTTTTTTTACAACAGCACATGATTTGAATTTTGCAATGTTTTATCATTTTTTATGCTAAGGGTAGGCTATATTTCAAGCAAGCGTAAAGTATTCTTCGGGGACTAGGCCATTGCTTCCGCATTATCAGAAGTCCCGGGATAATACCCCAGATATCACTAAGTATAAAGACCTAGTATCTAAGAAAGAGGGGTCCTTCAAACAAGATTTCGGGGGTTACCCATATATCCGAGAGATGTTACCCACGATATAAGCAAGTTTGAATTTTAGGTTTATTTCTTGTCACAATCTACTAAATGTGCAAAAACCTACTGGCACATCATCAGTGAGACCGTTTATCACATTTTTACTTTCCATTTCTTTAGCATGCTGTGATCGTCCACCGATGTACTATCATTTCCTCTTTTGCACAACAAAACTCGTTTTTGATTTTATCATGTTTTTGAATTTTTCAAATTCCCTAAAATTCAAAATCATTTAAAATTTGAAAACAAACTATACAAGTAAAGTGACAAGTGATATCAAATCACTTCAATTCGCCATCCACTTGGCAAAAACAATCAGAACTCCCCCTTACAACAAACTATTTTCCCATTATGATTTCAAAACACTTAAGTTTTTTTTAATCAAATGGTTTTTTCAGAAAATAAGTTTCGTTGATTTTACCACTTGTAAGTTAGGGGTTCATCACATTGTTTCTCAATCATTTGTATGAAAAACAAGTACAACTTAATGTCCTTGATTTACCACTTGTAAGTGAAAACCTTCTCCAACCACTTGTAGGTTCACTCACCAACCATACCTTTGCAAAACAAAATATAACAATTTAAAGATATCACCTGTAGATTTACCAACCAAACAATTCAAGAATGATGCTGATTCCTGCTCCACTCTTACCAACCTGGGAGCTCTGGCAAGTCAGAATTTCAGTTAGGAAATACTTTCCCCCAAGCCTGGCCAGCCTTGGGAGATTCTTGTACACATCTATCCCACCAACATTTTGATTTGTAAAATTCTTTTGCACCTTTAACCTTTCCCTCAACCATCTTCCCAAAGATATGTTTAACTTTCCCATTAAAAGCTTTTTCAACATCAAATTCTTTGTTACCAGCAAAGAATTGACTTGAAATCTCAGTTTTACCAACTTTCAACTTCAAATTTTCTTTAGACAATTTAGGAAAGTTTTCATCGTTCACCTCTGGAACGGAATTTTCATTCTTCTTCTCAACAAATGACTCCTCTGATTTTGTGGAATCAGATTCATTGTCAGAACTACTCTCTGGACTCTTAACAACCCATTTTTGTTTGTTAATATCAACTCTTCTTTTGTAAAAATGTTTTGAGTTTTCACTATATTCAGAATTTAAGTTTTTGTTCATTTTAAGTTTCTCATTAGGTTGTTTCTTTTCATCAATACATTTCTTTTTCAAATAAGGATTAGAAGAAACTCCCTGTTGTGAATCACTAAACTCATGGCAATTCCAAGCAATATGTCCAACTTTTTGACATTTGAAACAGGTTCTTCTGTCAACTCTCGGAGCAAACTTCTTCATATTCTTCTTTACTTCAGCAAGAAACTCTTGATTTGATTGTTTCCAGAATGGTTTCTTCTGCTCTTCTTCACAACTTGTTCCTGCAACAAATTTAGTATTTGGTTTATAATTTTTCTGATTTTTATAATTTTCTGGAGGAATAAATCCTAAACCTTTCTTTTTGAAATTACTGTTATGGTTTGGTCTCTGTTGAAAATCATAACCAGAACCGTAACCCTTTTTTCTTGTTCAATCTTTGTTGAACTCTTGAAGTGTACTTTTTAGGTTTTTCATGATAAATCTTTTATTTCAGAAATATTAATTTCTGTTAATTTGAAAACCTGTTTAATCATCTCAGTTTTGACACTTCTTATTGGAAATTCCTCATCAGAATATAATTTGTCTGAATCATTCAAAGTATATGCTACTTTGATTGGTCTGTCATTCAAATTAGATTTTGATAACAGGAATTCTTTATTGTAAACCCTTTTAACCGGTGAACTCAGACTCTTTTCTGACAAACTTGAACTTTCAGATTTAGACTCCGGTTTTGACTCTTCATCCATATCCAACACCTGATCGACCACTTTCTTTAATAATTCAGACTCATGATCAGTGTCAAACACTATGAATGTAACATCAATATTATCTGGTAATTCATCAATGATTTCAGACTTTAATTTGATGTTGACTGCCTTTTTTAGACGCTCCTCATTAGGATTCCTGGGGGAATAACTCTCATAGATTGGAGGCGGACACTTGTTATACTTGACACTTTGTGTCTTACCAGCATCTATGTCTTCCGTTTCTTTATCTTTAAACGCTTCAAGACCTGCAACAGTAGGATACACACGATCAATCAAATAATCACATGTTGTATAACTCAACAACAATCGTTTAATCCTTTCACTCTCAATCTTTTCAAGCTCTAAATCCTGTTTCAGCTTTGCACAGTCTTCAATATACTCATTGATGACCTTCTGCTTCATCATTAATGTTGAGCTCATTTTTTCCATTGCATTTTCGATTTCTGAATTTGTCTTTTTCAGACTATCAACTGTTTTGTTCAGCACATCATATGATTCCTTCACATACTTCACATCAGACAGTAAATCTTCTTTAATCTTCTCTAATTCAACACTCTGCTTATTTTTCTCTTCACAAACTTTGCAAGATTCTAAACACTTCAAACATGGTTTTTCAACATCAACCATTTTTTCAATTATCTTTTCAACCTCGACGATTTTCTCACTTTCAACGATTTTCTCTACCTCGACGAATTTCTCTACTTCGACAAGTTTTTCAACTTCGACTATTTTTTCGATTTCAACTGTTTTCTCCACCACTTTCTCCACTTCAACGATTTTGTCTACTACTTTCTCAGTTACTAGTTCAACATTTGCTTCTCGAGCTTCTGTATTTGTCTTTTCATCAGCTAGCATTCTTGCTGCTTCCAGTTCTCTCCTCAATCTAGCAATCTTCTTCTGATTCAACATCTCCATTTTATCTGTAAAAAACAAATTAAAGATGTCAGGATCTATGCCTTTTCTAGCTTTATTAAGATATTCTTCTTCATCATCAGTATCAATATCACTTCCAAGATCTGAAAAAATCAGGATTCTTTTCTGACTAGCCTCATCTTCTCCCAGAATTCTAGCAACAAGGCCTGAACCGGGTGGAATGTATTTATCCCAGCTAAATCCCTGTACAACAAATTCATCATCTTGATCAATTATACCAAACAAAGCTCTTTTCTCTTCAATGGGACGTGCATGAGCAGTTTGTGGTTCCCTTTTTTGAGGTTGTTGATCAATTTGATGAAAAATTGACTTTTGATAATAATCATTCTTCCCATCTGGTCTTCCAGTTGCTTCTTTGTTTTTGCATTCTCGTTTAAAATGTCCCTTTCCTTTGCAACGAAAACATGTAACTTTTGATTTGTCAAAACCTAACGGAGAAGTAGCCATTCCTCGAAACTCATCTCTACCAGTGATTTGTTGAAACTTTTCTGCCCTCCTACAAGCACTAGCCAAACACCACTTCACGTCCATCAACTCAAGTTCCTCTGCATCAATTTGATCATAATCTTCTTTTGTAAGCATCGGATTTCCAATCTTGCCAGCAATCAAACTTTCATAAGATTCCAACATAGCAACGAGTGATGCCATGTGTTGCTTAGCTATTTCTGGAGACAAATTCTGACCATTTTGAATGTTCAAAGTGACATTGCATTGAAGATTTGTTGAATTCTGTCGTTGAAGACTTGATGTTGTATGATTCGGATCAAAACTTGAATATGAAGATGAAGATCCACCACTCTGTGTCACATTACTACCCTTTGTTCCAGACGAACTGTCAGCACTAAAACCAGTTTGGATCTTTGGGCTAAGGCTGGAGGTAGCCTCAAATTTGTTTCCTCTGTAATACAAACTAACATCTTGTTGAGCATTTGGATTCGTCATGATAGCAGTTTTCTGAATATCCAATTCATGCTCTTCAATTTTCTGAATGAACTGTGCCAAATTCATATTCTCAGACTTCCTCATGTGTTTCACAATCATCAAATAAGTTCCCCACTTATGTTGTGGTAGCGCTTCAGCTAGTTTATCAACCCATTCATCATCATCTTTCGTAATGTCCAAGCTTCCCATTTCCAATACCAGATGACAGTATCTATCAATGGTCTGCTTTGTTGTTTCATGGTCGAAAGTTGTAAACATATCAAACGATTTCTTCAATAACGCCTTTTTGTTTTTGATCATATATGCGCTTCCTTTGAATTTCTGAATCAATGCTTCCCAAATTGATCTAGCCGTACCATTATGTTGGAGCAAAACACATATATCTTCTTTAATTGCTTGTTGAAGAATACTGATCATCATTTTCTCACTTGTAAATTTCAATTTGTCACTCTCTGAATAGTCACAGATAGCTTTTTCAATCCCACGTTCATTCTTTGGTTTCTCATAATCTTTCAACAATGAACACCATGCATCAAATTTATAAGCTTGCACCCAGTTTTCAAAACGATTTTTCCATCCTTGAAAATCTTCAATGTACATCAGTTTTGGCGGTATTTGATGAGTTCCAGTTTCATTCTCACTGTACAATGTTTCGGCAGCTGTAACAGGAGCAATCGGTGTCGCAAACGCATTGTAGAATTCCTCTTCCATGTTTCGAAAAATTGTTTCTCAAAAGTTCAAGTTTCACACGAAATACAGAAAATTTGCTAATTTCCCTTGAAAGTGGCAGTGGTTATTTCAAGCGGAATCACTTTTCAAGCGGAATACCAGTTTCAAGCGGAATTAGGTGTACTTTTCAAACGGAATTACAATTTCAAGCGGAATCAGATGATTTTTCAAGTGGAATAGCGATTTCAAGCGGAATCAGGTAATTTCGTTTGAAATTACCACAACTTTTCAAACGGAATTAGATGTCTCGTTCAAACGGAATTACCTTTTTGGCCCATTTTTATCAGATTTAGTCCGAATTTAGGTTTGATTCTTTCAAGGGTTTGTTAAAACTGTATTTTACACGTAATATCAAAAGATCAGTCCATTTAACCGTAAAAACTTGTTCGGTTTTGAAAAGAAGGTGTAGAAGTCAGAAAATATGGCTGTTTTGGCAAGAACTCTTCTTCCTGAGCTCTGATACCACTTGTAGGATCGTTTTGTGACCCAAATGAGTCGTTCAGAAGAGTTCTTATCTATATGAAAGGCGAAAACAGACGTATAGACTTGGAAACAGCTTGATTCACACTTTAAATGTCTTGTATATTGATTTAACACTGTTTACAATCACTAGACAGACCGGCAGCACCTCGGTATATCAATCTAATTCCGTTTCCAATGAGAAGACAAGACACCCCTATTTATAGATAGGTAATTTCGCATGGAATCACACATATTCAGTTCATGCGAAATTACCCCATGTAAATCAAAACGAAAGTACAATACATCATTTCACACGAAATTACTTGAAAACATATTTTACTGCGAAATTACAATTTTGTTTCGTGTGTGCTTCTAATTTCATGTGATGTTGGAATGATGATATCATATTGTGATGTCATCTTTATGATGTCATCATCAAGAATAATGACATCATTCATGTTCAGATCCGCAACGAAACCAAGACTCGATATAAGACGAAGTCGACAGATGTATGCACCAATAGTTCCTTTATGTAACCAATGGAAATGGTGCCATCCTCTTCAAAATAGGGAATCTTGCTTTCAAGACACCAAAAGCACGCTCAATTACGTTCCGAAGTCTTGCATGAGCATGGTTAAATTTCTCTTTATTAGTCAATGCACGTCTTCGGCGAAAATCTCCTAGCCAATACCTCACATTACGATATGGAGCCATAAATCCCCGTATGTGTGCATACGCGGCATCACAAAGATAACACTTGTCTGTAAAGATATATAATTATTTTAGAAAAGTAAACCAAGTGATAAATATCTAAAAGAACATAAACATACCTTTTGGTGGAAACAGGAATGGTGCATCTGGATCTGATAATGCCTCTGATAATATTCTTCCATCATGTGCTACACCTTCCCAGCCGACCACGACGAACGTAAAAATCATGTTGAAGTCACAAATTGCTAATACGTTTTGATAACAATCTCCTTTTCCTCTTCCTCTATATAAATCTTGTTTACAAGTAGGGACAACATCATGTATTAAAGTTCCATCTAGTGCACCAACCGATCCTTTAAAAACCAGTCGTAGTCTCTTGTTATGTCCCGGTATGTTTGGATTAGGATTGAAAGAAGTTGGTACTATCATTTCTTTGGCAAAAAGCATCATTTTATCCAAGACTTCATAAAAATATTTATGAATTGTTTGCTTTGAGTGTTGAAATCTACGCTTGATAACTACATATCGTTGATTATCACCGATTATCATAAAAAACATAGCCATCTTCTCCTCAACCGATACATGTTTACTATCCTCTAACAAATAATTTACTCTAAAATGTGTACATAGTCGGACAAATGATTCACGGGACATATGTAGAAGATCAATGCATTGTTTGGGATTTCCTGTCAATAACTCTAACGTGTATTTATGTCCCGTCATACGCGAATCATTGTCTCGCACTCGTTTTAAACCTCTCTTCCAAAAAAACGGACATACAAGTACATAAGAATAACGAGAAGTAATTTCTTATTATAATCCATTATGAACCTATTTTAACAATTATAAACAACCAAAAGCATAAGCATAAACCAAAGGATACAATCATAAACCAAAAGCATACAATGTCAAACATAAAACCATACAATGTCTAAAATATAAACGAAAAGCATACAATGTCAAACATAAACAAAAGCAATCAATGTCTCAAACATAAACAAAAGCAATCAATGTCTCAAACATAAACCTAGCAATCGTGTTAAGCATATAAGGTCTTCAACTTTTTGCCGTCATTCCGATCCACCCTCTTAAGACCTCAGGAATTTCTGGTAATGCCATCCACGCCACTCTTATGTCGGAGGACACCCCAAAAATGTGAAAAGCAGCTAAGAATATAGGATCTACCGGGTCTAACCCAACCAACTTTAACTTCTCAGAAAACTTACGAACTGTTGGCCCTTCTTTGCCTTTAATCAAAACCTGTAGAGCCTTCTGCATATCACGTGCTAAATCATCATGGTTAATAGATGATTTTGAGATTTTGGCCTTTTGTTTGGATTAGGCTCAGAAGTGGGCTCGGAAGTGGGCTCTAAAGTAGGCTCAGAAGTGGGCTCTGGAGTAGGCTTAGAAGTGTCGGCATCATCTTGTGTGTCATGATAATGGGTGTCCATAATCATAAGCGATTGGACACGATGACAATAAGATCCAACCCCAGATGTTGTTTGGGTTGAGATCCACTTGCAATTTCCAGTGGCAGTATTTCCATCAAACAATTCTGCCCAAAGTTCTGGAAAAAGCCAATGGAATTGTCTTCAATGATGCAGCCTTTGGATGCCCCTAAACCCAAAGTAAAAAAAAATATTGTTATAAACTTTTTTTTAGGATTATGTTTAAAATTTATATAAGTGAACATGCCTTCTTAAATTCTTCCCATTCCTCGTTCGTTAAGCTAAAAGTATTTGTTTGAGGGTTGTATATGTTGCCGGTTTTGTTTTTTCAAATACACCCAACCTACGTATTTGGATTTTAGATTATCATATGCATTCTTCATTTGTTTTTGAGTTAAATCCAAGCCAAACTTTTTCTTAAGAACTTTTCCTAATTTATTCCACGAGTCTTTATGCAAACTCAAGCCTTTTCTACCCACCATGTGTATCTCTTCAATGTAAGTCTCTAATAAGCATTTTAGATGGTCGTTTGACCATTGTTGTTTCTCTCCTATTTCTACTAATCATGTCAATCCATAACAAACACAAAAACACTAATCAAACAATTTATCAAGATGAACAACAATTGTAATCAAACAAACACAAACTCTAATCAAACAATCTATCATAATGAACAACAATTATATTCAAACAAACAAAATCCTTAATTAAATGATTCATCAATAAGCATAAGCGAAGCGAAATATTCCAAAACACCCAACATCTATATTCCAAAGCATCTATGCACCAAAACATCTATAAGCATAACCGAAATTCAGCCAAGAACTAACTTTAATACATCTTAAGCTACACATGAATTTAACAAAAAATATCAATACCCAACCACCAAAAACTACACAAATTTAACAAAAAACAGCCAAGAAGTAAACCTAATATCTCAATCATAACAGCTATTACAATGAAATAACCAAAAATTGAACAAATTACTTAGATGTTGGAGGACGGGTGGAGATACAAGGTGTGCGGCTGTCACACCCCGAAATATCAGAGTGTTGGCGTGACTGGACTGGTATCTTCAATGCACAGCGGAAGCAAATAAGCTAAGACTTTTAGTATGTGAACGCCCACTAAGTACTCGACTCTTCATGGTTCTCCTATTCCAACTGTGCCTTGTCTTAGAAATCCAACCTGAGAAAGAAACATGCGAAAAATCAACATAAAGTTGAGCGAGTTCATAGTTTGTTTGTAAAAGATTTGAAATAAATCTTTTTGAATAACCGGTTTTTGATGTTTTGTTGAGAAAATGTATTTAAAATTATTTTCTTATTGAGTTACTTGAAACTCTGAATGAAATCATAGTTTGTGTCACGTATAAATCAAGTTTTCATGTATAAATCAAGTATTCATGTGTACACCAAGTACTTTATGTATAATTCTAATCTTCTTGAGTACCCCACGTACTTCAAGTATAATTCTAATTTTCTTGAGTACCCCACGTACTTCAAGTATAATTCTAATTTTCTTGAGTACCCCACGTACTTCAAGTATTAATCAAGTTTTAGTATGGTATGAATTTCATGTAATTAAAGTATTCCTGTAAATATCAGGATAGTTAATGGGTTGCAAGGCCATTAACATGTAACACGACATAGGAAGTCACCAAACCTTAGGCATTTAATTGGTATATTCTGAGACACAAAAGCACTACTCGATTCTCGCCCTCACCGAGAGTGTGGCTGCCCGGCACCCGTTAGATCTAACCTTTTGTTCTGCGGTCTAGGTATATTGTTGATTAATTGTCACACCCCGACCGCGTAAAACAACAAATAGCGGCGGAAACATCGGGGCGTGTTGCAACAGAATTAATGTTTCATAACCATGGATATCAAAAGTGTTTCGTTTTATTAAACATTGAATAATTACATCGTCTGGAAATCTAAATACACTATTTAAACATAGTCTATCATTGTTATTGAGTCACTAAGGCCTTGTCCAGTCCTATGTGAGCATGCATCTTATCATTCGATATCATTCAACAATACCTGAAACATATGTGAAAACGAGGTCAGCAAAGAAATGCTGGCGAGTACATAGGTTTTGTGAAAATAAGATTCATGACTTCTGTTTAAGAAAATGTTTAGTCATGAACCTTGTAATTTGCTTTGTCTTTGTAAATCATTTGAAAAATAATAAGTTTGGATGATAAGTATAAATAAGAGAATAATGCATGATTAAATGAATAACCATGTAAAATGAGTTTGTGTAAGATAAGTTGTTTGTAAATCAATGTCTTGTGAAAAGTATGTTACTTGTATAAAATGTCCTATGTCTCAAACTGAAATGATTCAAATAACGCTACAATATGTAATACCATACAAACACTTATATATAGGAAGTACCAGCGGCGTATCCACCATGCTTGTATCATATTACACACGCACCGTTACTCAAATCACTTACCCAAACAAACCACCAATGCAAGATGTCCATGTTTAAACAAATTGTCAAATGTATTGAATAACATAACAAAATGTTTATGTTAAGATGTAAATCATGTCATGTATAATCAATGTCAAAAGTGTTTGTGTCAAATGTAAACCATGTAATGTGTAACCAAAATGATATGTATGGCTAGTGAAATGCATCAACTAAACCATAGGAGGAACGCACAAAACGAAGTATTGAAGTAAAACTTGGTTTAAATCAATACTATGTTTCGTGGAAATGCATGATCAAATGTAAATCATGTCCAAATGTTTACCCAATCGTTAAACCATCTTGTTTTAATCGTTCAAATCGTTCTTGTTTTAATTGTTCAAATCGTTCTTGTTTTAATTGTGAAACTACTTAATGGTCGATTCTCTAATAACATTCAAACCTTCTTGACGCGTTCATCGTTCCATCTCGCTCTCGCTCTCGTTCTTAACAAACCCTTACCAAAGGGTAAGTTAATAATTATAGATTCAGTCGTTACCCAAAATACCCACACATAACCATGGGTATAGAAAATAACGGGATTTGTCAGATCCTATGGTACCATAACCTAATACTGGTCGGCTTGATCATTGCTAATGAATGTCATTGGTTATGTAACTACAACCAACAAGTTCGTTCACTTTATTGAAATTTGTAATTAGTTTTTGAAATCATTGTATTCGTTCTTGAAATCATTGTTAGCGTTCTTGAAACCACATTGTAATTGTTCTTGAAACTATTGATAAAACATTTAGTACATATGAATCACCCCAAAACATTTGGAAAACAGTAAAAGAGGGGAATAATGTACTCGCCTGAGAATGCTTGGAGGTCTTGAACAACAACCAAACAAAGCTTGAGGGAGCACGGAATCAGTCGGCAATCTAAACTATATAAATAAACCGGACTAAAATCGGGAGATCGGATAGGATGAGGCTTGGTAAACCAAATGAGTGTTGGAACTCATATGATATGGTTTAACAAGGCCTACATACTACAATGAAACCAAACCTAAGTGCTTTCGACCCATCGCGACCCATTAAGGTAACATATGCTACTTTAACGCGTCGTGCGCGTGAAACGCGTTCGGGACGTCTAACTAGTCCTATGACAAGTATTTATATGCCTAAACGTGTTTAATTATGTTGTATAATCAGTTATGTACAAAAGTTTAGGTTACATAAGCTTAATTACCAATTATACATGAAAAGGGTATTCTGGTAATTTACCTAAGGCATATAAACTACCTATCGTACAACTACTTAAACGATGTGACCATAGGGTATAACCTCGGAAGGTTAGGCCCTATACTAGGGTCACCTAATGTATTTGGTCGGATCCTAATGATCGACCAAACTGGGTCGGGCTCGAAGGTATAGGCGATTTATTAGATCGCCTACCCTACGACCCTAGACAACGTGGTAATCAGTGGGCATAGTCCCAAGGGACTATGACCAACGTGATTACACTCACGTTGCGAAGTTCAAACGAACTTCGCATTGACCATTACTGGTCAACGCTGAAAGTCAAACAAAGTTTGACTTTCTGACTCGAAAAGCAGTAAAATAAGGAAAAGAACGAAAGAATACTTACGAAGGGTCCCCGAATGCTAATCCCGATCCAAGAACTCAGGTATGAAACAAAGGTTTCAACTTAGAGCTCTCAAATCAGAATTCTTGTAAGAAATGAGGTTGGGGTGATGGGGTATTTATAGTATTCGGAGAACCGTTAAGATCGTTTCATGGAAAACGTGCCATGATCCAAGGCGTACACTTGTCGGGATGTTATGGTGACTAAATTGGCCACTCACCATAGGGTATCAACATGTGGCAAGGGATTAAGGAGTGGAGAACAGCTGTTAACAGCTGTTAATACGTCGAATCTGGTCCCGAAAACGAAAAACTGAAGTTTCTGCATGTTTTCTGTCCAGCATAGGCAGTCGCGTAGCGCGACGGTAAAGGCCCTATGCAGTCGCGCTACGCCACCATGCACCAGCTTCAGAAAAGTTTCAAAATTGACAGTTTTGGTCCCTGTGGTGTTTTAAGGCCTTTTTCGATGCGTTTGAACCCCGTTAACCTCATTTCAAGGCTCTAAAATGAAGTTAAAGTATAGGGAACTCAAAACATGCTCAAAAATATGCCGGAGGTTGGTTCGTTTGGCCGTACGAACGCGATGTTCGCTTAATTACGACGGAATGCGCATAAGCGCGAAAAACGATCCAAATGACGCGACGCATGGATTTTTCTTAAGGCGAACACTAAAATATAATATAGTCATGCTTACATAAATTTTTGGATGTCCGGATGTATTCAGAACGTAAGTTATGCGCGAAAATGCAAACTTGTGCACTTTTTGACACTTTTAGTCCCTGAATGACCCAAAAGTTTATTTTAGCACACCGAACCCCTCAAAGCCTATTTCTAAGCTATGTAAAGGGTATTTAAGGTGTGTTTAACTTATGGTTATGTTCCGGAATGTCTATTACAGTTCAAATTGGCATACTTTCGCAGTTTGTCAAGTTTAGTCCCTGTAAGCGAATTAGCTTGTTTTTGCCATACCAAAGCCTTCAAAACTTATTTCTAAGTTATGTAAAGGTTATTTAAGGTATGTTAAGCCTATGTCACTATTCCGGAGTGTTTTTTGCATTAAACTGGTTATATTTACGCATCGGTGCGCGTATAACCTTCCAGAAAGCGATTTAGAGTTTGAAATCGAACAAGAGTTGATATGTGTAAACGATACACATATTTTTACAAATCCCAAGTATGAAATACAATATTTCATTGGTTTGGCATTTGTTTGATGGCCGTGGAGGCACAGGTGTTACAGTCTCCCCTACTTTAGGAAATTTCGTCCCGAAATTTATTTAGAGGAAACTTGTGAGAGCTTGGAAATATTAAGTTGAAAAGATCGAACAACGTTGGTTAGGGTTCTTGAACTTCTAGTAACCTTAATAACATTATGTTTGCAATGTAAGAGGGACACTTATATACAAGTATATAAAGCGTCATGGGTGCGTCCACCGTACCTCCATTACATCGTTCTCATTTCGTTATTGTTGTCACTATCGGTTCTTACACATAATAAATCTTACTGTGTTTCTGTGCACTAAATTCCATAATTATGTACGCGTCCATAATCAGAAAATTCCTTGCACCGTTCACACAGTATATTTTATAATGTATAGGGGAAAACCAAATGAACAATCCTGTGATGAGTGTGACTAGACCGCCATAGAGTCCTTTTAATTAAATCAATAAATGATCTAAATAGATTATCAAGGAGTCTGTTCAGCTACATCACTAGATGTCGTTCTTTAACCAAATTGTGAAACAATCTTTTTGACTAGACCACTAAGAGGGTCTCTTATGAAACAATGGAATGGTACTATATAACCCAAGGGTCTTAACTATTACATAGAAGCCCATTAAGGATTGAAGGTAGTACTTTTTGAGTATCCTACTATGAATCCCTCATATGAAGATATGAAAGATTCCATGAGGATTTGAAAATCGTAACACACAAAAACATAGAGGAGAACACATAAACACATATCATATAACCACAAAAATTGTTCGTTAATTTGTCTTGTAAATTGCGTACATGCATTTAAAGCACACTAGGAATCCATTCCGTGGATTTCATTTGGTACTTTAAACGTTACCAAGAATCCAACTATAAAGATAGAAAGATTCAAAAAGAAAATTCGATTTCGATTCTAGGAACCGAAGTGTTTGAATTAGGGTACAAAAGGAATCCAATTAAGGACTCTGATTTGAATGATAATCATCCACAAGGATCTAATTGTAAAGATAAAAAGATCCCATATGAATTTTAGAAGTTGAAGATGTTTTGAAACCTTGCACTGGATGTGCTTAGGTCAAAACATGATATAAAATGCTTATGAAGTTGAGATGCTTGATATGTCAAGGCGACATATGAAGCAGAATTTTGAAGGTTAAGTCAATGTATGAGGAAAATATTTTTGAAAACTATGCATGGGGTTCTTTTAAGAAAAATGTGTTTAACGTTTTTGAAACCTTATATATAATACTTTTTGAAATCATAAAGTAGGTGTATTAGGTAGATATATTTACAAAAATGTTTTTAAAATCATGCGAGATGAATTTTGAAATTATGTATAAGGTTTTTGAAAGATATGAATGATGCTTTTCGAAATCATGCACTTGATCAGAAAATGTATTGTGTTAATATTGTCTTCAGACTATATGAAATATTCTGACATTAGAAAGGTTGGTTTTGATAACATGGCCAATGTTTTTGAAATAACATAGACAATGCATCTAGAAAAATTGTTTTCAAACTATATGAAATGTTTTGAGATTATGAAGATTGTTTTGAAATACTGGTACTGTGTATGTTGAAAAATCAAAATGTAATGGGTATGAGATTTGAAAATACCCTTAGTTATCTAACCAAGGATTTAAAGGCACAGATGTGCGAAAAGCACGATTACTCATAATGTCACTTAATTTTCTGTACTTTGTTTCTTAGAGTGAAACGAGTACTTAAAATTTTCGAGGGAATCATGAGCAATCATTTGAAAGAGAGAAATCACCCGAGTAGTTTGTAAGGTGCATAGTTCCTTGATGTAGGTATCATAGGAAAAGCCATACACACCTAGCAGGGGGTTGAGCTGGTTGGTTAGGGACTGCTTTACCAATGTGAGCGACCATGGCGAAGTTCTGAGAAGCCTTTCGCTTCTTTGACTTCTTAGGGGATCGTTCATCCATGGTCTTTGATTCCTCGATTGGTTTATTGGCTGATGGTGTTGTCGCCTGACTAGGTCCTGCTTGTCTTGGTGACTCTTGAGTGGCTTCATCATGGAGATGATACATGGCAGTAGCTAATTCAACAGTCTTCAGGACTACTTCGCCTATTCACTGAGCGAATTTTGGCTGCTTGCTCAGATATCTGGGCGTCATCGTGATGAAGAGACATTCTTGAAGAAAAAGAAAGGCATAGGGAGAAACAGGTGAAAGATTATTGGATAATCAATACAGAATGGTAACGAATGAAAATTGTGATCATTTGTTTGTTACCTAAGGCAAACAAATGAGATGGTGACAATTCAAAGTAAATGGGTCAAAAATAATGTATCGCGAAGACATGCTCGCCTATAAGTGAACACTCATCCCAAGAATTCCCAGGTAAGCACAACTGGTCTCACGTCTGATGAGATGTATACGAAGTGCTTGCCTAGCCAGAAAACCCAGAATACAGGCATTCACCCTTCCAGTTTGCACGTGTTCACATTATTTAAAACCCAAAACCTTGACGAGATTTTGAAAACTCAAAGGGGTTCAAAACCATATAACAGAGAGTTCAAAACCTTACAATAGAGGGTTCAAAACCTAGTAATCAATCATCCTAGAACAGATGATTAGTTTTCAAAGCGGTTTTGAAATTCATGTTCTTGTTGCGGTTGTCGCCTAAGGATAGGCGACAGTATTGTTTTATGACTAAACGCAAGTAAACTCGCGTTAGGGTCCTAAGAAGGTTATAGACTAGGTCAAAGCATTACTAATTACTAATAACCTAATTCCCTATAACCATTGGCTCTGATACCATCTTTTCTGTCACACCCCGACCGCGTAAAACAACAAATCGCGGCGGAAACATCGGGGCGTGTTGCAACAGAATTAATGTTTCATAACCATGGATATCAAAAGTGTTTCATTTTATTAAACATTGAATAATTACATCGTCTGGAAATCTAAATACACTATTTAAACATAGTCTATCATTGTTATTGAGTCACTAAGGCCTTGTCCAGTCCTATGTGAGCATGCATCTTATCATTCGATATCATTCAACAATACCTGAAACATATGTGAAAACGAGGTCAGCAAAGAAATGCTGGCGAGTACATAGGTTTTGTGAAAATAAGATTCATGACTTCTGTTTAAGAAAATGTTTAGTCATGAACCTTGTAATTTGCTTTGTCTTTGTAAATCATTTGAAAAATAATAAGTTCGGATGATAAGTATAAATAAGAGAATAATGCATGATTAAATGAATAACCATGTAAAATGAGTTTGTGTAAGATAAGTTGTTTGTAAATCAATGTCTTGTGAAAAGTATGTTACTTGTATAAAATGTCCTATGTCTCAAACTGAAATGATTCAAATAACGCTACAATATGTAATACCATACAAACACTTATATATAGGAAGTACCAGCGGCGTATCCACCATGCTTGTATCATATTACACACGCACCGTTACTCAAATCACTTACCCAAACAAACCACCAATGCAAGATGTCCATGTTTAAACAAATTGTCAAATGTATTGAATAACATAACAAAATGTTTATGTTAAGATGTAAATCATGTCATGTATAATCAATGTCAAAAGTGTTTGTGTCAAATGTAAACCATGTAATGTGTAACCAAAATGATATGTATGGCTAGTGAAATGCATCAACTAAACCATAGGAGGAACGCACAAAACGAAGTATTGAAGTAAAACTTGGTTTAAATCAATACTATGTTTCGTGGAAATGCATGATCAAATGTAAATCATGTCCAAATGTTTACCCAATCGTTAAACCATCTTGTTTTAATCGTTCAAATCGTTCTTGTTTTAATTGTTCAAATCGTTCTTGTTTTAATTGTGAAACTACTTAATGGTCGATTCTCTAATAACATTCAAACCTTCTTGACGCGTTCATCGTTCCATCTCGCTCTCGCTCTCGTTCTTAACAAACCCTTACCAAAGGGTAAGTTAATAATTACAGATTCAGTCGTTACCCAAAATACCCACACATAACCATGGGTATAGAAAATAACGGGATTTGTCAGATCCTATGGTACCATAACCTAATACTGGTCGGCTTGATCATTGCTAATGAATGTCATTGGTTATGTAACTACAACCAACAAGTTCGTTCACTTTATTGAAATTTGTAATTAGTTTTTGAAATCATTGTATTCGTTCTTGAAATCATTGTTAGCGTTCTTGAAATAATTGTCATTGTTCTTGAAACCACATTGTAATTGTTCTTGAAACTATTGATAAAACATTTAGTACATATGAATCACCCCAAAACATTTGGAAAACAGTAAAAGAGGGGAATAATGTACTCGCCTGAGAATGCTTGGAGGTCTTGAACAACAACCAAACAAAGCTTGAGGGAGCACGGAATCAGTCGGCAATCTAAACTATATAAATAAACCGGACTTAAATCGGGAGATCAGATAGGATGAGGCTTGGTAAACCAAATGAGTGTTGGAACTCATATGATATGGTTTAACAAGGCCTACATACTACAATGAAACCAAACCTAAGTGCTTTCGACCCATCGCGACCCATTAAGGTAACATATGCTACTTTAACGCGTCGTGCGCGTGAAACGCGTTCGGGACATCTAACTAGTCCTATGACAAGTATTTATATGCCTAAACGTGTTTAATTATGTTGTATAATCAGTTATGTACAAAAGTTTAGGTTACATAAGCTTAATTACCAATTATACATGAAAGGGGTATTCTGGTAATTTACCTAAGGCATATAAACTACCTATCATACAACTACTTAAACGATGTGACCATAGGGTATAACCTCGGAAGGTTAGGCCCTATACTAGGGTCACCTAATGTATTTGGTCGGATCCTAATGATCGACCAAACTGGGTCGGGCTCGAAGGTATAGGCGATTTATTAGATCGCCTACCCTACGACCCTAGACAACGTGGTAATCAGTGGGCATAGTCCCAAGGGACTATGACCAACGTGATTACACTCACGTTGCGAAGTTCAAACGAACTTCGCATTGACCATTACTGGTCAACCCTGAAAGTCAAACAAAGTTTGACTTTCTGACTCGAAAAGCAGTAAAATAAGGAAAAGAACGAAAGAATACTTACGAAGGGTCCCCGAATGCTAATCCCGATCCAAGAACTCAGGTATGAAACAAAGGTTTCAACCTAGAGCTCTCAAATCAGAATTCTTGTAAGAAATGAGGTTGGGGTGATGGGGTATTTATAGTATTCGGAGAACCGTTAAGATCGTTTCATGGAAAACGTGCCACGATCCAAGGCGTAGACTTGTCGGGATGTTATGGTGACTAAATTGGCCACTCACCATAGGGTATCAACATGTGGCAAGGGATTAAGGAGTGGAGAACAGCTGTTAACAGCTGTTAATACGTCGAATCTGGTCCCGAAAATGAAAAACTGAAGTTTCTGCATGTTTTCTGTCCAGCATAGGCAGTCGCGTAGCGCGACGGTAAAGGCCCTATGCAGTCGCGCTACGCCACCATGCACCAGCTTCAGAAAAGTTTCAAAATTGACAGTTTTGGTCCCTGTGGTGTTTTAAGGCCTTTTTCGATGCGTTTGAACCCCGTTAACCTCATTTCAAGGCTCTAAAATGAAGTTAAAGTATAGGGAACTCAAAACATGCTCAAAAATATGCCGGAGGTTGGTTCGTTTGGCCGTACGAACGCGATGTTCTCTTAATTACGACGGAATGCGCATAAGCGCGAAAAACGATCCAAATGACGCGACGCATGGATTTTTCTTAAGGCGAACACTAAAATATAATATAGTCATGCTTACATAAATTTTTGGATGTCCGGATGTATTCAGAACGTAAGTTATGCGCGAAAATGCAAACTTGTGCACTTTTTGACACTTTTAGTCCCTGAATGACCCAAAAGTTTATTTTAGCACACCGAACCCCTCAAAGCCTATTTCTAAGCTATGTAAAGGATATTTAAGGTATGTTTAACTTATGGTTATGTTCCGAAATGTCTATTACAGTTCAAATTGGCATACTTTCGCAGTTTGTCAAGTTTAGTCCCTGTAAGCGAATTAGCTTGTTTTTGCCATACCAAAGCCTTCAAAACTTATTTCTAAGTGATGTAAAGGTTATTTAAGGTATGTTAAGCCTATGTCACTATTCCAGAGTGTTTGTTGCATTAAACTGGTTATATTTACGCATCGGTGCGCGTATAACCTTCCAGAAAGCGATTTAGAGTTTGAAATCGAACAAGAGTTGATATGTGTAAACGATACACATATTTTTACAAATCCCAAGTATGAAATACAATATTTCATTGGTTTGGCATTTGTTTGATGGCCGTGGAGGCACAGGTGTTACATTAATGGTGCTTCTGTACCCTATTCGTGACACTATTTCTCATAACACATCCTACTTGGTTCTCGTCCTCACCAAGCGCGTTTCTAGTTGTCATTTCTCATAACGTATCCTACTTGGTTCTCGCCCTCACCAAGTGCGTTTCTTATTATCATTTCTCATAACGCATCCTACTTGGTTCTCGTCCTCACCAAGCGCGTTTCTTATTATCTTATATTTTCATACCATAACTCGTATTTTTAAACTCTTGTATTTGTAGTTTCTCGTAGTTTAGAAAACTAGAACTCATGTGTGTATGCATATTTCGAAAAATACGCTTGTTTGGAAAACCGGTATAAAACATAAGCTTTTCGTAATCCATTTGTGTTCTTTGTAACATGGTTTAGAAATATATAATTCTTGTATGCTTTGCATAAAGTGCATGTCTTTCCACCCCAAAAACATTTATAAAAATGTAAAACCATAAAAGGTGGGGTTATGAACTCACCTGAATATTCCTGTGCAAAGCTAGCTAATTACGACTTCGCGATGTCGTTTCCAAGACTTGACTTGCTAGCGTGCATTCTAGAATATTCCTAACACGGAATTTCTCATAAGTTTCTAAATCATGCGGTAACTAATCTACGTGTTACCGAGCTCTACCGAATCGTTAGTCGAACGATTTGACGGTAAATAGTTAACTTAATGAAAATGACTAAGTTAAACTGACGCGATAAGTCGTTTGAGTATGTAGGAATATTCGTATGAAAGTATTATATAATAAACTTGTATTATATATATTGCGTTTTGTGTATATTTGCCAAAAATATACGTATGTGCCGTCTAGGCGTATAACATAAATATAACAGTTATATTTATTTTGTAAAAGAATCGTCGACTTGTATTGGAAAATAAATATATAACTATATTTATTTATAAAAGGAATCGAGTTTGTTTGAAATAAATATAATAATAACTATATTCATTTTTGTTGTCGAAATAATTTCCGTATCTTTGTTCTCGTAAGTTGTAAGTCGTTGTCGAAAGAAGCTTTACATTCATATCTTGTTTTTTAAAAGTCGCTTTATATCAAAAGCACGTTTTGTTTTATAATAAAACTTGCTTTATTTTACGGTTTTTCTCGAAAAACGGGCAGAGTTTCCTCTGTTTTTGGACGCCCCGGACAACCAAGTTGTCGTAATTTTATCAAGATTCAACAATATCACCAATATCAATATGTATAATTTTTCATCATATGTTTAAGATGTAAACTAAATATTGTTCCGAAATGGGTTCGAGCTCGTTAGTCACGTAAGTATTAAAACTAAAAAGATAACGTAAGTATTAAACATGTCGTCATTCTATACCAAATCTCTCGCGTCGAACCGCGGACTGAGTTGACCGGGTCTGGGTTGACCGAGTTGACTGGTTGACTGTTGCCGTTGACTGAGTTGACTCGCTGGACCGAGTTCGAACTCAAACTGAGAAACGCGCCAAATCTGACCGCGAACCGAGCCGAACCGGAGCTGATGACAGCTTGACCTGCTGTTGACTGTTTGACCCGGGCCCGAGCCGAGTTCACTCGGTTTAACCGAGTCGACTCGAATCCGGACCGTTCGACCCGTGTTGAACCGTTCCGCGAGACCCAAACAAGACTCGAGCCACCTGCCCGGATTTGAATCAAAATCTGAGATGAAACAAAAGGGACCCGAACCAAAACTCGAAACTGAGCACCAATCTAAAGCCAAAACCGAAACTTACTTGAATAACCCTGTGACACTTCGGGTTTTCCCGAACCAACTGTCGTCCTTAAATGAATGTATGTGCGTATATATATATAATATTAAATGAAAGTTTATGAATTATTTTGGCGTGCTATGTGATCCTTGTATTAAATTATGTGTATGTATTATATATATATGTGTGTATATGTGTGAACCGAACCCGACTCGAGACCACTCGGTCTCGAGTAAACAAGAAACGATTTGGGCCGGTTGGGCCTTGCACATCTCGAAACCCATTCAAGGTGCACCACCCTCTTATTTAAACCTAAAACCCTCACACACACTCCTCTTTTACACTCTCCCACTTCATCCTCACTCACTCTCTCTAGAAAACCCTAGCAATCAAGCTCACCAAATCTCTCTTGCTCTCTCTCGGATCCAAACTGGAAGCATCAAGGTATCCGGATCGGCTCGAGATCATCGCATCGGACACTCCTTTCTTCGCCTCATACACTCATTCACAACCAAAACAAGTTCCGGTTAGTGTCTCACATTGCTAGATATTGTGATGCTTGGTTGATAAATGATATGCATGCCTAGTTTAAATGTCTCTTTGTATGTTTTGCATGATTTAGTTTGTTAGAAATGACTAAATGATATAGATAATTGTTTTGAACCAAGGATTGTATGTTAAAGGTTGTACACAAATTTGTTTTGGTAGATGATAATCATGAGTGTTAGTTATGTGTTGATTTAGATGAATGATAAAGAATGAATATTAGCCGTGTAGATGATGATTATGTGCTAAAGCTAGGGCCGGAGATGATGCCTATATTATGTTTTGACTTAGGATGAATATAAGATGAATATATGATGAATATGTGTTAAATATGCATGAATATTTGATGAACTATTTGAATGTTGATATGATTATTTGAAAACAGAAGGTTTGATCCATTTTCATTTGATATTAGACAAAGAAACATGTTATTGCAATATGGTTGGTTAGTACAAAATCTCATGAAAACAGAATTCTATTGGATAGTACGATCGGACAGGTTCTAGAAGGATTCTTGTGCACGTATCCAAGGTTGCGACTCGAAACCCCCGGTTGCGACTCGCAACCAAAACATGACAACTCGAGACCGCCCGGTTGCGACTCGTAACCAAAACGTGACAACTCGAGACCACGGCGGTTGCGACTCGCAACCAAATCATGACAAGTCGAAACACCGGTTGCGACTCGCAACCAAGGCATAATAAGTCGAAACCTCCGGTTGCGACTCGCAACTGTGTGTTCTCGAGTCGAGACCACCTGGTCTCGACTGGGCTGTTAGTTATTGGGCCCAGGTGTATTAACTGTACATGCTTGTTACTGTTTAGGTGGGCTACGTGTTAACTGTTAACTGTTGCTGTTAAAGAACTTAGACGGGCCCAATGACTTATTGGGTAATTATATGTTGTGCATGCTATGTGTTAGTTATGTGTAGATTATACGTGTTTACTTGTACCCCAACTTGACCCATATTCGGTAACCATGCTAGGACGTGGTGACCAACGTAATCGACCGGGTAATTAATCTACCGAGCAACCCAAGGTGAGTTCACAACCTAAAGCATGTATTCCCGGTGGTTTGGGAAACGGAACTAAAAACAACACTATCCCCTTATAAGGGATACAACTTACTTTTCTTCCCTTGTTATTGGGAACCTTTTAGTTAATTACTGTTTATACGGATTGCAACAAACGGCACTAAACGAAACTCTATCACTTAAAGTCCCTACTACATAATACCGATTAGTCGCCGGGGCCAGGCGAACGGGTTATTAGTTGATAGCGCTATTTAGGTCTTACCAACCTCACACCGTGCCAAGGTATGGGATCGGTCGTGAACTAATGTACTCAGGCATCCGTCAATGATGATAGAACATTGACATCGGGGCACTCTGCGGATACGCAACGGTCACCTAGTGTTCGGTATTAGAAAAACAGTTTAGTCGCTAACTTTTGGGGTAGCTCCCCATGGCATGTATAAACGGATAAATTAACTGGTGAAACAAGTTTTTGGTAATTAAAACTGGACAACTAGTGAACTCACTCAGCATTATTGTTGACCCCTTACTGCATGCTTTGCAGGTAACCAGTGACTCAGGAGCTTGCAGCTTGGGAAGTGTAGTGGTCGTCTAAACCCGCGTGTTGGGTTTCAAATAACTTGAACTATGAACTTTGTTTAAACTATTTTGCCTATGCTTCCGCTATTTACTTAACTGTTATTTGAACCTAAACATTTGAACTTTAAACTATGGTGTTTACTAACCATTATGGTTGGTGATCATCCTCACTATTATCCAATGCTCAGTATAATTGGTGGCTGGATCCTGGTCGGTCACGCCCTCAAGCGGACGGTACTCCGCAGGTGGAATTTGGGGGTGTGACAGATTGGTATCAGAGCCATTGGTTATAGTGAACTTGGTTTTAAAAAGGAAAGTCTTTTTGAGAAAAACCAGACTATAACCCGTGACTCGTGACGACACTACACTCCAAGTGCAAGGCTCGACTTATCTGACCACATAGCTCGGACCCATGTTTACTTGCTTATCTATCTTATATTGACTGCTCTACTATACATACTAGTGTGCCTAATTAGATAGATACACATCTCTCTTCTATCTTATTCTCGCTACGTTACGACATCACACTCATACTGTGTTTTCTGGTTATGAAGACAATGAGTGGACGCAGAAGAGGAAGCGTTAACATGACTCAGGCTCAATTCGCTAACTTGCTCAACACGGTGGCTGCAGCCTTCGCAGCACACCCTGGAGGTAAACCCGTTGCTATAGGATGTTTAGATCCTACCCCCACATCGTCTTTTCACCTCTAAACCTATTCGCTCCATTTCTCACAACAGGTCAGCCTGCGCCTGCGCAACCACGTGTTTGTACTTTCAAAACCTTCATGGATGGCAAGCCTCTCCCTTTCGACGGCACTGAGGGTGCCATAGGCCTTCTACACTGGATTGAAAAGGCCGAAGCTGTCTTTGCTGTCTGCGAGTGTCCCCCTGCTAACTGGGTTAAGTACGCAACTGGTACGCTTGAAGGAAACGCGCTTTCATGGTGGAAAGCACAGATTCAGATGCTTGGTCTGGAAACTGCTAATGCTACGGCATGGGAGGATTTCAAGGACATGATCAAAGAGGAATACTGTCACAGGGATGACATCCACAAGCTCGAGAACGAGTACTATGCGCTCAAGATGGTTGGATCAGAGATTGAGACCTACACCAAGCAGTCCAACGACTATGCTGCACTTTGCCCAAACATGTCCCAACCTATGTATCGAAGGATCGAATTGTACATCAAAGGCTTGGTCCCAGAAATCCGGAGCCATGTGACCTCGGCCAACCTCAATACCATACAGCCTGTGGTTCGTCTTGCTCACAAACTCACCAATCAGGCTGTGGAAGAGGGCAAGCTGCCCAAGAGGATCGGTGCTACTGCTGGAACTTCTGGCGATAACAAGCGGAAGTGGGATGGAAGTCAGGGAAAGGATGCTAACCCCATTCAGGCCCCAGTTCAACAAAGGAAGACTGAAAGCAACAAGGGCCCTCAGCAACAGGGTGGCTATCGAGGAAACCACCCTAAGTGTAACAAATGTAACCGACATCACAGTGGGCCATGTGGAAAAGGTCAGTGTCAGCGATGCAACAAGATGGGGCACGAAGCCAAAGACTGCCGAAGCCAGTTCCCAGCTAGGCAGAATCAGCAACAACCACAGCAACAGCAGCAACAAGGAAACAACCGTGGATGCTTCAAGTGTGGAGCAACGGGGCACATGCGAAAGGATTGCCCTGAACTGAATCAAAACAACAACAATCAGGGTGCTGGGAACAATAACAACAATGCTGGAAATGGTGCTAGAGGAAAAGCTTTTGTGATTGGAGCTGGGGAAGCAAGGAATGACCCCAACGTTGTAGCGGGTAAGTTCCTACTTAATGATCGTTATGTTTCCATGCTATTTGATTCCGGAGCAGATGCTAGTTATGTATCCATACGTATTAGAAAGAAACTTAAGCTCACTCTTACGCCGCTAAGCTCTAAGCACACCGTTGAAATAGCTAATGGTAGAAACCTCGAGGCCTCACACATAATTCGTAACTGCAAATTAGAGTTGTCTGGTCAGACCTTCTGTATCGATCTTTTCCCCATCGTTCTTGGAAGCTTCGACGTCATTATTGGCATGGATTGGTTATCCAAACATCGAGCTGAAATCCTCTGCCAGGAGAAAGCTATCCGTATTCCCCGTCCCCCTGGCAAACCCCTTATAGTCCAAGGCGACAAGAGCGGAGAAGTCACAGGCATCATTTCATTCTTAAAGGCCCAGAAGTATCTACGAAAAGGGCACACTGCTATCTTAGCACTCATTACCGACACACAGAAAGTGGATAACAGGATTGAAGATTTTCCAGTTGTACGCGACTATCCTGAGGTATTCCCGGAGGAACTGCCTGGACTCCCACCTCACCGTCAGGTCGAATTTCAAATCGAGCTAGCTCCCGGAGCAGCGCCTATAGCTCGTGCACCTTATCGATTAGCCCCCGCGGAGCTCAAGGAGTTTTCTACTCAACTACAAGAACTTTTGGACAAAGGTTTTATCCGTCCTAGTTCATCACCCTGGGGAGCCCCAGTGCTCTTCGTCAAAAAGAAAGATGGCTCCTTCCGAATGTGCATTGACTACCGCGAACTTAACAAGGTTACCATCAAGAATCGTTATCCACTTCCCCGTATCGACGACCTGTTCGACCAGCTGCAAGGGTCGAGCTATTATTCCAAGATTGATCTGCGATCGGGTTATCACCAGCTGAGAGTTCGCGATGAGGACATCTCTAAGACTGCTTTCAGAACCCGCTATGGTCACTACGAATTCCTTGTCATGCCTTTCGGTATGACCAACGCACCTGCAATCTTTATGGATCTCATGAACCGAGTATGCAAACCCTACCTCGATAAGTTCGTAATCGTGTTCATCGACGACATCCTAATCTACTCGAAGAGCCAAGAGGAGCATGAACAGCACCTACGTCTTATTCTCGATCTTCTTCGCAATGAGCAACTGTACGCCAAATTCTCGAAATGTGATTTCTGGCTTAGAGAGGTCCATTTCCTTGGACACATCGTCAATCAGGAAGGGATTCATGTTGATCCTGCTAAGATTGAGTCCATTAAGAATTGGCCTGTGCCTAAAACTCCGACCGAAGTTCGCCAATTCTTGGGATTGGCGGGATACTATCGAAGATTTATCAAGGGATTCTCTAAGATCGCTCAACCACTTACGACACTCACTCAGAAGGGTGTTGCTTACAAATGGAGTGATGCTCAGGAATCTGCCTTCCAGGAACTGAAGAAGAATCTTTGTAGTGCTCCTATACTTTCCTTACCTGAGGGTACCGACGACTTCGTCGTTTACTGCGACGCTTCTATTCAAGGACTTGGCTGCGTATTGATGCAACGCGAGAAAGTGATTGCTTACGCCTCGCGACAACTTAAGGTCCACGAACGAAACTACACGACGCATGACTTAGAATTTGGAGCTGTGGTCTTCGCGCTCAAGCTTTGGAGACACTACTTGTACGGCACCAAGTGCACGATTTACACTGATCACAAGAGTCTCCAGCACATAATGGGACAAAAAGAGTTGAATATGCGGCAACGCCGATGGGTCGAACTCCTAAATGACTACGAGTGTGCAATCAAATATCACCCAGGCAAGGCTAATGTGGTAGCCGATGCCCTCAGCAGAAAGGAGACCAAACCCAAGCGCGTTCGTGCCTTACAGCTCACTATCCACTCGAACCTCCCTACTCAAATTCGGGATGCTCAGGTGGAAGCATTGAAAGCCGAGAACATCAGGGCTGAGTCCCTGCGAGGATCGAGACAACGATTGGAACAAAAAGAAGACGGCGCCTACTACGTAGCCGGGCGCATATGGGTTCCGCTTTATGGAGATTTACGTGACCTTGTGATGGATGAAGCTCATAAGTCCCGTTACTCGGTACATCCAGGTTCAGATAAGATGTACCACGACTTGAGGGCTACCTATTGGTGGCCTGGCATGAAAGCCCACATAGCAACGTATGTCAGAAAATGTTTAACTTGTGCAAGAGTCAAGGCTGAGTATCAGAAACCATCAGGCCTACTCCAACAGCCAGAAATCCCGCAATGGAAATGGGAGCAGATTTCCATGGATTTTGTTACTGGCCTGCCTAGGTCTCAGCGAGGAAATGACACCATTTGGGTAATAGTGGATCGCTTAACTAAGTCTGCACACTTCTTGGCTATTAAAGAAACAGACAAGTTCTCTACCCTAGCAGAGGTATACTTAAAAGAAGTGGTCTCGAAGCACGGAGTGCCTACCTCTATTATTTCTGATCGAGATGCACGCTTTACTTCTGAATTGTGGCAAGCTATGCACAAATCTTTTGGCTCGCGTTTAGACATGAGCACCGCTTATCACCCGCAAACGGATGGGCAGTCTGAACGCACCATCCAAACCCTCGAAGACATGCTTAGGGCATGCGTGATCGATTTTGGCAAGAATTGGGAGAAGCACCTACCGTTGGTAGAATTCTCCTACAACAACAGCTACCACACCAGCATTCAGGCAGCACCCTTTGAGGCATTGTACGGTCGTAAATGTCGATCGCCTCTCTGCTGGGCGGAGGTTGGTGACAGCCAGATCACAGGCCCGGAACATGTAGTCGACACCACAGAAAAGATTGCCCAGATTAGGCAACGCATGGCGGCAGCTCGTGACCGTCAAAAGTACTACGCTGACAAAGATAGGAAACCGCAAGAGTTCCAGGTCGGTGAACGGGCTCTACTTAAGGTCTCACCCTGGAAGGGTGCGGTTCGTTTTGGAAAACGGGGCAAGCTTAATCCAAGATATGTCGGACCCTTTGAAGTTATCGAGAAGATCGGCACGGCCGCTTACAGATTGAATCTGCCTGAAGAACTGAGTGCTGTGCACAACGTCTTCCACGTGTCTAATCTGAAGAAGTGCCTGTCAGATGAAACACTCGTCATTCCTTACAAGGAACTTACTATTGACGAACAGCTACACTTTACTGAGGAACCAGTTGAGATCACGGATCGTGAGATCAAAACCCTCAAACGTAGCCAGATACCTCTCGTGCGAGTTCGTTGGAACTCACGCCGTGGCCCAGAGTTTACCTGGGAGCGAGAAGACCAGATGAAGCGCAAGTATCCCCAACTGTTCCCAAATGAAACCCCCAGCACTGAAGCTACGACTGAATTTCGGGACGAAATTCCAAACTAACGGGGGAATGATGTGACACCCTGTTGAAACGCTCTCTCTTTTACTAGCTTGTCAGTGGCTGCTTTAACTTTCTCTTTTACTAGCTTGTCAGTGGCTGCTTTAACTTTCGGGACGAAAGTTCTTAAAACTTGGGGATAATGTGACACTTCGGGTTTTCCCGAACCAACTGTCGTCCTTAAATGAATGTATGTGCGTATATATATATAATATTAAATGAAAGTTTATGAATTATTTTGGCGTGCTATGTGATCCTTGTATTAAATTATGTGTATGTATTATATATATATATATGTGTGTATATGTGTGAACCGAACCCGACTCGAGACCACTCGGTCTCGAGTAAACAAGAAACGATTTGGGCCGGTTGGGCCTTGCACATCTCGAAACCCATTCAAGGTGCACCACCCTCTTATTTAAACCTAAAACCCTCACACACACTCCTCTTTTACACTCTCCCACTTCATCCTCACTCACTCTCTCTAGAAAACCCTAGCAATCAAGCTCACCAAATCTCTCTTGCTCTCTCTCGGATCCAAACCGGAAGCATCAAGGTATCCGGATCGGCCCGAGATCATCGCATCGGACACTCCTTTATTCGCCTCATACACTCATTCACAACCAAAACAAGTTCCGGTTAGTGTCTCACATTGCTAGATATTGTGATGCTTGGTTGATAAATGATATGCATGCCTAGTTTAAATGTCTCTTTGTATGTTTTGCATGATTTAGTTTGTTAGAAATGACTAAATGATATAGATAATTGTTTTGAACCAAGGATTGTATGTTAAAGGTTGTACACAAATTTGTTTTGGTAGATGATAATCATGAGTGTTAGTTATGTGTTGATTTAGATGAATGATAAAGAATGAATATTAGCCGTGTAGATGATGATTATGTGCTAAAGCTAGGGCCGGAGATGATGCCTATATTATGTTTTGACTTAGGATGAATATAAGATGAATATATGATGAATATGTGTTAAATATGCATGAATATTTGATGAACTATTTGAATGTTGATATGATTATTTGAAAACAGAAGGTTTGATCCATTTTCATTTGATATTAGACAAAGAAACATGTTATTGCAATATGGTTGGTTAGTACAAAATCTCATGAAAACAGAATTCTATTGGATAGTACGATCGGACAGGTTCTAGAAGGATTCTTGTGCACGTATCCAAGGTTGCGACTCGAAACCCCCGGTTGCGACTCGAAACCCCCGGTTGCGACTCGCAACCAAAACATGACAACTCGAGACCGCCCGGTTGCGACTCGTAACCAAAACGTGACAACTCGAGACCACGGCGGTTGCGACTCGCAACCAAATCATGACAAGTCGAAACACCGGTTGCGACTCGCAACCAAGGCATAATAAGTCGAAACCTCCGGTTGCGACTCGCAACTGTGTGTTCTCGAGTCGAGACCACCTG
>JARYGA010049789.1:0-33820 GCA_030545235.1 Helianthus tuberosus
TTCTCTTGAGTAATATTCGCTTTCATATGCTCAAATATCAGCATGGAGAAATTGTATGGCAAGTTGAGAACAACCGCGGTAATCATACACATGATATAGTCAACTGCTACATTGTAACCACCTTTGTGATGACCCATTGCATGAATGATTGAATGCACAAAGAACTTGTAAGGTCTCGATAGGTTTACATTTGAAAAGTTTGTTTTGTTCACATAACCGGTGTATCCCATCCTGTAGAAGCAACCCTTCGCCGTTTGTCACACCCCCAAAATACCACATGCGGAAACCCCGCTAGGCGTGTGACATACCAGGATCTAGCCACTATTCATATTGAACTCATAACAAGATTTCAAATGGAGTTGTCAATTATAAATAAAAATGTATCAAACAATAAGTTTAATAAAATCCAACAAGTTCAGCGGAAGCAATAAGTAAACCATTGTTTAAATGTTTCAAAAGCAAATGTATGAAAATCAATAAGCCTGTCATGTGTATCCAATCAGTTCGACCCATGACCACTTCAGCCATTCCAGACAGCAAGTTCCATATCCAAGAAATCTAACGACCTGCGAGCATGCAACACGTATGTCAGACAACGCTGGTGAGTTCATAGTTTTACAAAAACGTTAGTTACCAAGTATTTAGATCAGTTCATTGATAATAATGTTGATAATAACTCAAGTACCGCACAAGATGGCTACCAGATTGTTTTGCCCATCCCAATGCCCCCTATCTAAACATTGGTCATGATTTAAGGTCATTAGTTCACGCCCGTCCTCTCAGGTACGGTGTGAGGTTGCCAAGCTTAATAGCGCTATCAACTAACACCCCGTTACCTCTCAGGTAACTAATTCGGTATAAGATGGGACTTAAGGTGATTGGAAAGGAGTGTATTATCTAACATCCCAGTTTTACCCAAAAGACTTATTCCTCTCAGGAATACCCATTTGACTGTCCCACCCACCGGGACGCATGCTCAAAAGAAATGAACTCATCTTTGGTTTGCTCGGTAAGATTAGTTACTTGTTTATCAATTGATCAAACACGTCCTAACATGGTTACCGACAACAATCGTTCTTAAGTGCACATAAACCACATATTTCACGTACAATTAATTCATGTATTCCTTGTTTACATACTACACAATTAATGCACAAGTAGCACACATGTAGTTCAAGTCATAATCAGTTAATGCATCAGCCTAATGTCATCATATAATCACTTAGCATGCATTCTATTCCCAATCAGATTCACCCCCATGATTCCATGTTTACAAGACACATGCACTTATCTTTTCAACACAAGGATTTGTGAATTAATTAATTTAATTATCCCCCTAAGTTTGGTGCGACCTGTGATGATAGTATACTCGTTATAATTAACTTGTGGCCCATTCCCCTAGTACTCAACTCAACCGATCCCAACCACCATAAATTGTGCGGCCCATTTCCGTTAACGTGGTCCATTGCACACTCCGAGCCCGATACATATTTCGGCCCAAGGTGCCATGCAATTTAAAAAGGGGTGAGTAACCCACTTGAGCCCAGCCCACATCGAATATGCGGCTGTCCCCGAAACAGTGCGCAGCCCAATCCAAGTTTATGTATGATTTACTCACTAATGCAGCCCGGTTAGCATGTAAGGCCCAAATTACCCGTGCTGTAAATCTGAATACCCCGTTAGTTTTCCCATTTACTACCAAATCATTGAGTTTATGAGCATAATTCGTTATATATGTTATCATATATCATCATTATCATCAAGTAAAACACAGTTGCTCGTAACCTTCTTTATTAACTCGCATTAGTCCTATTATGTACTTGAACGGGTGTCGCTATACCGTACCGATTCCATGTTTTATAGCCATCATGATCTCACCATTTAATAAAACATGAGAACTATTAATACTATTTCTTATGAACACAAAAACTATCATCCGAATGATCTCACCACAGCCTCGGTCCTCATACCCTCATCATCAAACTAATTCCTCAATTGGATTATCATGCAAAGTTATCAAGACATAGAGTACATGCAGGACGATCATCTATTAACTAACTACATAGTTCCTAGCCACATAACATTCAGTTTAAGATTTGCAAAACTAATGAGTCATTAGTTGGTGATCATCGATTTCAATACAACACATATTAAGAGAATATCTTTTAAGTAGGGGTGTCACACTAACCACAAAGTGTTGAAGATGCCTCGATGAATGGAAGAGGAGGGATTCACAGTGAACAAGGGTTGTCGTCTCACGTAGAAAGAATTAGGGTTTTATTTTGAAATTTGCGTATAATACTAACTAATGGTAATCAACCCATTATTTAATAGGTGTCGCTAAAGAAGGGGGGGGGGTCCGGGCTCGGGTTGGCTTATGTTTGGGCTAGTGGTGGCCCATGAGGCACAAGGAGTGTACGACTAGGCTTAACAAACTGTCGAACAACTTATAATAGTATAATAATAATAGTCTCATGGAACCATCACGTGTTTAACGTAACATATGCTCGGTTAGTACGTAATAAGGCATAAAATGTAACCATGCAAACCAAGAGTCAAGGAATCAAGGAATACTAACCTTGAAAGTTCAGGTTGTCACATCATCCCCAACTTGAAAGAAATTTCATCCCGAAATTTGATAAGCAATCCTAGAGGAGTGAAGTGATAAATCAAGGTTTGCTCGGATTTTCCTCAGGTGTCACACCGTCTTTTCTAGATAGCTCGTTGGATCACCAGATTGATCTCCAAACTCCAAGACTCATCTAATCTAATCTTCAGTAATCACAACCTCCACATCTTCATTGCCGACTTTTGCAAAAGATTGTAACGAAGACGGATCCGCTACAAACTTAGCATGCTTCCAAAATCGTTCTATGTGAGACCTGTATGCCTTGTGTCGAACAATTAGCGCTTTCTTAATCTGAATTAGATCCATGAAATCAAGAATTCCAATAAATGGCTCCATCTTTGGCATTGATCGATCTAGCACAAAACAAATATTGTGCTTGGAGTCAAAGTTAGAAGCTCTTTCCTGCATAAACCACAAACTCCAAACACCTAGAAAAATTTTCAAATATTATTTAGTTTGGTGTGGATGGATTTAAGCGAATGAGCTGTAATCTCATACGGATGAACTTATAAATGGATGAACATTTCCTCTCATGCAAAGGAAGTCAGAAAGTCAAACCAGAATTCCTTCCATGCGAAGGGAATTCCTTTCGTACGAGTGGGTTCAAACCCTATGAACTCTTCAATTTAATTTTGAAAATTTTTATTTGATTTGTTCAAATTGATGGTTCAATAATATAATACTATCGCCGATTTACAAGATTATGTGTTTAATTTTAAATTACATCTATTAAAACGTCCTAAATCAAGATTAAAGGACCGACAATTTATAATAGTTCAAAATTGGTCCGATTCGGTTCGATTTCGATGTTCTATACCTTTCCCATGTTAAGTGTTGTGTAAATCAACACTCCTGGGGTGATTTTAGCAGCACTTCGTTACTAGGAAGACAAATCTTTTCAGAGAGAAGAACTTGGTGCGACGTAAGTTTTTGAGCAAATGGGAGTTCTGTCGTACAAAGAGGCTATATAGTGCCACGAAATCTCTTTGTGTGAAGTGAAATCAAAATTTCAAACTTTATCAATTTTTAACTATTTTACCAGTTATAACAACCCACTCAGATAACCAAGTCCAAGTTAATGACCTTGGTCACTTGATTTGTCTACCAAGTCCAAGTTAATGACCTTTGTTGACCACTTTATGAACAAACTGATGTTTTTCTGTCATATTCAAGTTTCAAATTAATTAACTTGTGTTCGTTTCTGATTTAGATCCCAACACGTAGTTCTCAGGATTCGTTCATCATACTCAGATTTTGAAAATCAGCATCCTATCATTGGTTGTCGAAAATAAGATGAACTAAATCTTTTTGTATTTTCAAAAGTTTATGCTAAAATACACTGAAACTCTTTTCGGTTGTTTTCTGAAATGAAATAACTATGTACGAACATATTTACAGACACATTTTTTCTGAGTTTGTCTAAGAGGATCATATCAGTTTTTGAGACAAATCACCAACACCGTTGATCTGATTAAACTTTAAGCGTTAAACAAGTTTACTTAGATTGTCAGTATATGTGTCCACTTAAATCTCTACACAAAGTTCAATTGTTTCAAGGTACGGTATTTAGATGTCTTATAACTTGACCTAATAGTGTTTCCCACCTCAGAATATACTCCCGTATCAAGATTCCCTAGATTTCATCTTATAGGTTAATATACCTAATTGATATCTATCTCTTGGTTATGTTTTATTTTGAGAGATCCTGTTAGTACCACCGTACAGACAAAGAGATGAAGGCTCGACTTATAAGTGGTGTTCCATATTAGGAATCTTTTGACTGCAATTGCCATATCTTTTGATACTTTCAATTTTTATGCAGTTTTTTGGGTTTTAAGCAATAGTATTCTACAAGTTCTAGGCCATTGCTAACACAAAATAAGAAGAACTTGTATAATACCCCAGATATCAACTAGTTATAAAGACCTAGTATCTTAGAATTAGGAAATCTCTAAAACGAAATTTCAGTGTACTAAGACCATATATCCGAGAGATGTTAACCCACTAATTAAGAAGTTTCGTTATGTTTATATATTGAAAACAATTTACTAAATGTGCGAAATCTACTGGCACATCATTAGTGAGACCGTTTAACAACTTTTTGTCTTTGCATTTCTTTAGCATGTTGTAATAGTCCACTGATGTACTATCATTTCCTCTTTTTTACACGAAAACACTTTTTGTCTTTTTTGATGTTTTTGTACTTTTCAAATTTTAGATGTTTTTGTATTTTTCACCACATTTTCTCCCCCTAAAATCAAAAACATTTTAAAGAAAGAAAAAGTTGACAAACCAATGCGGTTTACGTCAAATCATCCTCCGTCTTGGCTTCACACTCACTAATGTTCCCCCCTGATGACAAATTTTTCATACCATTCAATTTCAAAATATATTGAAATTTTATGCGATCAAATGGTTTTGTGTAAAAATGACTTTTTGTTCATCAGTGTGGATTTTCTCAATACGAATCAACTTTTTCTCGTAGCAATAACGGATAAAGTGATGTCGTATCTCGATATGTTTAGTTTTTGAGTGATGAACAAGAATCTTAGTAATGTTAATGGCCGCCTCATTATCTACAAATATAGGCGTGGTAAGAAGTTGTAATCCATAGTCTCTCATCTATTGTTGAGTCCACAGAATCTGTGAATGACAACTGCTAGCTGAAATGTATTCAGCTTCGTAAGTAGAGAGAGAGACTGCAGTTTGTTTCTTATACTGCCATGTTACCAAACGAGTTCCGAAGAACTTGTATACAGAAGTTGTAGACTTTGCGTTGATCTTGCAGCAGCCATAGTCTGAGTCTGAATATCCAGCGAGGTTGAAATCGTCCTTTCGCGGGTACCACAAGCTGGTGCTCGGGCAACCTTTGAGATATCCGAGAATCCTCTTGATGATCATTAGGTGCAATACTCGTGGACTCGACTGATAGCTTGCGGCGAGGTAGGTTGGATACATAATATCCGGTCTCAAAGCAGTCAGGTACATGAGTGAGCCAATCATCAACCGGTAGAGAGTTCGTCGATCTTTTCTCCTGTTGGGTCCGAACTGATCCCATGATTGAGAGCTAACGGGGTAGACATTGGTGATGTGCTCGACATGATGAAATTCTCCAAGACATCGTTCACATACTTCGTCTAATGAATGAAGATTCCATCGGGCAATTGATCGACCTAAAGTCCCAGAAAGAACTTTATCTCCCCCATAGGACTCATTTCGAACTTCAGCTTCATGACTCTTTCGAAATATTTACAAAGCGCATGGTTTGTTGAGCCAAAAATTATGTCATCCACATAATTTTGCACAATCAAGATGTGACCATCCACTTCCCGAGTAAAGAGGGTTGAATCTACTGTGCCTCTAATAAAACCGTTGTCCATAAGGTGCTAAGAGAGTGCCTCGTACCAGGCTCTCGGGGCCTGATGCAACCCGTACAACGCTTTATCCAGTAGGTAAACTTTATCCTTGTATATCGGATTGACAAACCCCGGTGGTTGGCCGACGTACACCTCCTCTTTTACTTTACCGTAAAGGAAAGCAGATTTAACATCCAGTTGGTATACTTTGAATCCCTTCCAAGATACGCACGCTAGGAATATTCTGATAGCTTCGAGTCTTGCGACAGGAGCATAAACTTCTATGAAGTCAATTCCATCTTGTTGGTTAAGTCCCCGAACTACAAGACGAGCTTTGTTTCGAATGGTAAAGCCTCTATCGTCTTTCTTGCATTTGAAGACCCATTTTTGTTGATATTTTAATGGTCTTCCGGCAAGTCGACTAGTATCCACACACCAAGTTTCTCGTCTTGAGAATACACCCACTACTCCCACAGAAGACCCAAGCATGTCCCCTCTGGGAACCAAAAACTTGTCCAACACAAGACCAAAGCATCCTATATATAGGCATGCTGACTTTGTACGAACCCACATGGGTGCCTTTGTATGAAGCTGCTATGGTCTTGGATATCAGTACGAACCCACAAAGTAGTCCCTTCGTACGAAGTGACTCTCTTCGTACGAAGGTACTGTACATCACAATACCTTGGTTTCGTACAGGATTTCACTGTATTCTATACAATATTCAACACACACTCTATCTAGCTGTTCGTACAGTGGCAGACATACAAAATACGCACCAACAATTCATAAAACTTTGACTCGTCATCTTGCCTACTAAACATGGTAATCAGAAGGTGCAATCGCAAGGGATTAATACCTTCGTGATTATGATCACGTTGCAAAGTTCAATTGAACTTTGACTTGACCAAAAATGGTCAAAACCAAAAGTCAATTTGCTTGACTTTTAACTTAAAATAGCTAAAATAATGAAAGAGACTAGAAGAGAGCACTTACTTGTGTTGAAGAACACTTTAAGAGCTTAGTAGATGGCTTCCAAAAGCTGGAAACAAGCTCCAAGAGAGTGGGAGAAAGAAAATGTGAAATGAGCAAGTTGAAATGGATGAAGATCAAGGTTATTTATAGTGCATTTGATCTCACCAAATCAAGACAACTGTCCCTCCAGGTGTTATGACATGCTTAGTGTCATCACATATATCCAAAAGAGGTGAATTGCTAGAAATTTCGTGACTTGGGAGCCAAGGGATGGAACAAGAAGCTGCCAAGTGCATTCTGCTGTGTTGGGGCTTTCACACGGACCATATGGCCTTTGTGTTTACGGTCCGTAAGCCTTGGAGCTCGGCAAAAGTTTTAAAATTTGACAGTTTTGGCCTCTGGACTTGTATAATCGCGTTTTGTCATTTTAACCCCTTTTAACCTAATATTTAAGTTATATAAAGGTGTTAAAGCATGTGTAATTCGGATTTTGTTCCGGGAATGTCGTGGATATCGTCTCGTTCGATCAAACGCTTACGTGTTTCGTAAATAAAATGTAACATTAAAATGATTAGTTATGGTGAATGCTTGCAGGTTGGTATAATATGTGGGTGTTATATGTATGTTTTAATGTGTTAAGCTTAGTCGCACACGATCCCGAGTTGCACATCTTTGAACCAGCCGCATATCCTTTTTTTTAATCATGAACTCCTATGAGCCCAAAGCCTCTAAATAATGTCCGAGCCCAGCCCATGCCATGTGAATATACTAGGTTGAGTTGCCTATGTTGTGATTTTAGAAATTGAAAACCCTAGTGCCCTCACTCTTATCTCTAAACTGGACGACATCATCCTTCTTTGTCGAGGCCTCCACATCTTCGGAACATCACCTCTTTACTTGTATCTGGTTAGTACAATAACATATTGATTATGATCTTTGATTGTTTGCTGTGTTGTGTTGATAGTTATTATACTCAATAAAGTATACTCATCATGTGTATTAGATTTCTGTTTGATTAATCATGATCATATGAATTATCATGAAAGTTCACGATGACAAATGTTAGAAGTCTTGGGATCGCTGAATTAGGAACATATGATAGAAATTCTGTTAGGGAATTACTAATTATACGAAATATGATTTAATAGTCCATGATATTAACATGTGATGATTGATAAACTAGGGCCACATAAAGCTAGTGTTCGATGTGTTGATGCTCGATAAGATGAATGCAAGTGGATTGTTTTTTTTAGAAACTGCTATGCTAGTTGGTAACCACTGTTACTTAAATTAAAATAATGATTACGTGTTAACCATTGTTAATATTTAAAAGGTAATTGAGGGTAATAGTTTGATAAAATTTGGATAACCATGAATAAGAAAATGGCAGCCATGTGCATAGTGAGGTTGGGCTAATAACATGTAGACTGATTGGGCCGCATATTCAGTCGGGCCGCAAAACAGTGTAACGGGCCAGCTTGGTCGTTGGGCCGCGCGTATTACGGGTTGTTGGGCTGGGCCTGTAACGTGTGTAATCAAGATATTAAACAACTTGTATAACAATATGGTATTTGCACATAAGAACTTGTGAGTTAATATGATATGTAGTGTTAGAGGTGTAAAAAAAAACTGATTACGCAATCGAAACCGGAAAAAAAAACCGAAATCGGTTATTAAAAAAACCGGTTTTTTGTAACCGGTTCGGTTACAAACCGGTTAGACCGGTTATACATCGGTTACATATTTTTTTGGTCGGTCAGGTTATAAAACCGGTTTTTTTTTTTTTTTAAAAAACCGGTTATTAATCGAATAATATAAAAAACCGGTTAACTGTTAACGTTAAAAAAAATCGGTTATAACCGGTTAAAAATGCCCAGCGATAATAACAGTAATATGACCGTTTGGATCAGAATCTGCCCGTTTTTTTTTTTTTTGCCTAAAACTCATCTCCAACTAGTATAAAATGGTTGTGGGTGTTTAGATTTCATTCACAACACTTGAGAATCTTCAAAAACTCTAAAAAAGTCCCTCATTCTTGTTCGATAACTCTCAAAACGCTATGGCAACGTCTAGTGCCCATGATTCGGTCAATGTTGGCGAGTCTACAACCGAAACGGTGATTCGTGTTGTTCCAACGAAACGCAACCCTGAGCTTTGGTCACATTTTGATTTGTGCGAGATGGCCAACGGTAAAAGAAAAGCGCGTTGTCATCATTCTCAAGGTTTTTACGCCGAAACCGCAAACTCCACGTTGAAGCAACACATCGAAAAACCGTTTTGCAAGGTGTTGAAACAACAACACGTTTGGTCCGCACCGCATGGTTCACCCGATTCGTATATTTGTGTCACCGCCCATTGGATTGAACCGGCGACGTGGCAAATGATGAAACGCACGATTTTGTTTAAATTATTCGATTACCCTCACACCGGTGAAGCTATATATAAAGTAATCGACAAATGTATTACAACATACAAGTTGGAAAATAAAGTTTTTTCAATATCTTTTGATAACGCCTCAAACAACACGAGCGCGGTAATGCGTTTAAAATTAAAATACAATCCGATTTGTGAGGGTACTTTTTTCCATAGCCGATGCGTTGCACACATCATAAATTTGGCCGTTCAAGACGGTTTAAGGGTTATTGAAACACAAAAAGAAGCTTTCAAAAGAATGTTACGAAGTATATTTAGTAACACGCAAAGACATTCAAAATATATTAAAACTTGTAAGGAAGCAGGTCGAATATGCTTAGGACCCAATTGGGACGTTGCTCATAGGTGGAACTTGACTTGCATTATGTTTGAAAAAGCTATTTTGCAAAAGGAAAGTTTAACAGAATTTCATAACCTTTTGGCTAGTCGTGGAAAGTGTTCGCCTTACCACCCATCAGGTTGGGATGCTATTGAAACAGTTACACAAGTGCTTCAAGTTTTCAAAACATCAACAAAGATTTTATCAGGGGGTTATTATCCAACAAGTTCATTGGTACTTCACAACTTGTTTAAAATGTGTTTGAAAGTAAACGAGTTGTCGGTTAGAGGTAGACCATATTGTGACATGGCGGATACAATGAAGGAAAAATTAAGAAAATATTTTAAAGAACTACCGACGGTTTTCACTTGTGCCGCCGCTCTAAACCCTTGTTTTTATATTTTTGGAACCGGATCTTTGATTGAAAAAATTGCACACCAATTGAATTTAAACACCACTCAAGAACCAAACTTTGGTGAAGTCGCAAAATCTCATTTCAACGATCAACTTTCAAAATTGTTTGATGTTTATGTAACAAAATATGGTTCAACCTCGTCACACATTCACGAGTCAATGAGAAACGCCGCTTTCGGTGAAGGTTCAAGTATGGAAGATCAAGATTTTTGTATGATGAGTCAAGTCAAATGCATCGTGGTAACACTAGTAGTAGTGAACTCGGTCGGTATGGTGGGTCGAACTTTCAACAAATGATGAGTTCACAAGACTTTAAAAATTTTGATTTGTTGGCTTGGTGGAAAAGTAAGGAAGATCAATTTCCGATCTTAGCCACAATGGCCCGAGATTTACTAACGGTCCAAGCTTCCACGGTAGCTTCGGAAAGTGCTTTTTCTATTAGTGGTAGAGTGATTTCGATAAGGAGGACTCGACTAACACCTAAGGCGGTTGAGATGTCGATTTGCTTAAAAGATTACTTGGATGCGGCGGAGAGAGTTCAAGACAAACGTTCACTCAAGGAAGAATTAGATTACGAAGAAGAAGTTTACGAGGACGAGGTCGAAGCCGAATTGACAACCCCAATGACCGATGAAGAAGCCGAATTAGATGAATTCCTAGGCAATAGTTCGGGTTCGGGTTTGGCCGAAGAAGATTAAACGAGGCTTCTCAATATTGTAGTTCCACTAAAAATATATATATATTAGTGGACCTTCTTGCGGATTAATATTTTAAGTTTATGTAAAACCGTTTATCGTTTGTATTTTCATTATTATGTAAAACCGTTTGTTGCGAGACTTAATGAATGTTTTAACTTTTTATACTTTCATTGTTAAGTTTTTATCTAAGAAATTGAATTAAAAAAAAAAAACTGGTAGAAACAGCAAAAAAAAAAAAAACAGCAAAACAAACATTCTGTGAACAATTCTGCAGGACCGGTTTTTTTTTCGATTTCTATAAACCGGTTTTTACAACCGGTTAATTTGAAAATAAAAAACCGGTTTTTTTTTCAACCGGTTATAATCGGTTAGGACCGGTTACACATTTTCACCCTTAAAACCGGTTAAAAACCGTAACCGGTTATTGAAAAACCGGTTTTTTTGGGCCAAAAAAAACCGGTCCGGTTAATAACCGGTTTCGGTTACTAAAAAAAACCGGTTTGTACACCTCTATGTAGTGTTATGGATAACCATGTGGTATGTTATAAGTGTATATTCTCGGAAAGGA
This sequence comes from Helianthus tuberosus, assembly GCA_030545235.1. Taxonomy (NCBI): domain Eukaryota; kingdom Viridiplantae; phylum Streptophyta; class Magnoliopsida; order Asterales; family Asteraceae; genus Helianthus; species Helianthus tuberosus. The sequence goes on from JARYGA010049789.1 coordinate 11,393, forward strand.
TAACCAAAATCACTTGACATGGATTTTGGTGTAAACATGACCTTGTTTGATGACATATGTGCGAAGACGTGTAAATAATTGTGCATACCAAACTGATTGTTATGTGTAACCATCATAGGGCTTGGTCAATCACTGTTGTTAAACGAGTAATTAATTCTACCAAGCAAATCAAAGGTGAGTTCATCTCTCTTGAGCATGCGTCCCGGTGGTTGGGACAGTCAGTGGGTATCCCGGGGAGGGATAAGTCTTTTGGGTAAAACTATGATGTTGGATAATATTCTCACTCTCTATCTCTTAAGTCCCATCTTTTGCTATCTGGGGTGGTAGCGGGGTATTAGTTGGTAGCGCTACTTAGGTTTGGCACCCTCACCCCGTTCCTAAGAGAGGGCGGGTGTGAACTAATGACCCAGTCGGGACCAGTGCTTTGATAGGAGCACTGGGGAACGGGCAAAACATACATCAGGAGTCGTCTTGTTCAGTATCGAGATATTATCAACATTACTTTCGGATTCAAATTCAATGGATTAACTAAACACTTGGTAACCAACGTTTTCGTAAAACTATGAACTCACCAGCGTTGTCTGATACACGTGTGTGCATGCTCGTAGGTTATTTGATATGTGTGGATATGGAACTTGTTGTCTGGGATGCTGGAGTGGTCATGGATCAAGATACATGGAAACTTGAAACGAGACTAGTTGATTACATACACTTGGGTTTTGGTTAAACTTCATATTATGCTTCCGCTGAACACAACGAGTTGTAAATAATGTTTTGTAACCCTTTATACTAATGAATGAAATCTTTTTACTGTAAACCTTGATATGAGTTCAATGTGATTGGTGGCTATATCCTGGTATGTCACACGCCTCGCGGGGGTTTTCGCATGTGGTATTTTGGGGGTGTGACAGTTTGGTATCAGAGCCACTGGTTATAGTGAACTTGGTTTTTAAACATTTTCATAAAACCAGACTATAACCGAACAGAACAGAAATCGACCATGACACTCAGCTCCAGACTGCAAGGTTCATCTTTCTCACTTGTTGCACACATTACATGACTAGTACACATTTGTTTATGACGTAACGTATGAACACACACCTGTCACTATAGCATGATTACATGTATTGCTTGCTTACATTATGATGTGTTGATAGTATGCCGTAGTCCTTAGATTCATGTGATCTTGTCATTTTGATAACCCCTGTTTGATATCTGAGTTTGGAGAGCCATTTGACACGAGTTAGGAGGAGCTGAGATGAGCATGCAAATCACAATATTATTGTGGGTGCACACATAATAATAATGCGGGGTGCATGCGAGTCCCAATGAGACTTAACAAGTGAAAAAGGGGTTTTGATCCGTTATTTGATCAATGTGAAACGTAACAAGTCTATAGAAGTCATAACAGTGATTGTCTCCTACTCGAATGTGCCCTTTTCACCTCTCCCTGAATTTTTACGAACCTTGATGCTATCAAGTATCACCTGAACACTCATCTGAATGCCTAGCGAACTGTGTAGAATGTTAGGTGCTTGTACGAACGTCCCTGAGTCGGATGTTGCAACATCAATGATTGGTCTATACCTCTCAAACTCCTCTTTGTTTGCTGGAACTCACTGTACTAACGTCTTAGACCCCGAAGTGCGATCACTTCTGCAACACTCTGGAAACATATCGTGTAGTACTCAGTCAACATGCAAGAACGATGGACAAGAGGATGAGCGTAGTGCCTTACCAACCTCAGTACTATAACGACCCTGATTACCGGCAGCGAACACCAGCAAATTAACTTCAACCGAATCCTTAAACCCTAGACAACGACTTATGGGATTCAACTCTCACGAATCAATCGGGACATAAACGATGACAGTCGGCCATGGTGTAGAATGTGTAACTGCCAGCACAATGAGTAGCGCCTTAGGACGTGGCACGGAAAGTGAAAAGGTGGACCCTGTCGGTGAAAGACCGCAGGACTCCGTTTCGAGCATCGACATTAGAAGCAACGGTCACGAGTACATCAAGGTACTCGCAAATCATGACTTTCAGTATGGAAATGATGGTGGCTTCAGCAAGGAATGGCCGATGTTAAGGCAAGACGCCAACAACCCAGGGAACAATGACAGTTTTGGGAGTTCTAGTAGCAGTAACAACAACACTGGATGTGGTACTCGTGGAAGGGAATTTAGGATGGGCGTGGGCGACGCCAGGATTATAACAACATGGTGGCCTACACGTTCTTGGTAACTAATCACTCTGTCACTGATCTGCTTAACCCTGATGCTTCTTGAAATCGAACCTGTTGTGGACTCGACTGATGGCAAGTCAACTGAAGCCTCATATGACTGTTGGAATGCAAACTCGACCTTGTGGGACGAGTGTTCGACATCGACCTTCCTTCTACTATTTTGGATGGTTTCGACGCAGTAGTCAGTATGGATTGGTTTATCCAGATATCGCGTAGATACGCACGGTGAGGAGAAAATCTTGCGTTCTTCCTAGTGGAGAATCGTCGTCTGACCTAGGGAGACAGAATGGTGTAAAGGTTAGCATCATTTCAGCAATGAAGGCCCAGACGTGTCTACAGAAGGATTACCCCGCTATGTTAGCACTCGTTACTGATGTTAAGGCTAAGGAAAAGAGGATCGAGGATCCACCAATTGTTCGTGATTTCTCCCTATGTGCTACCGAAAGGACTAACAGGTTTAGCTTCACATCGTCAGGTGAAATATCAGATCAGTATCCTGTCAGAAGCAGCCTTTATTACTAGTTCTCCTTACCTCCCAACATCAGGAAGATTGCAGGAATCGCCTAATCAACTTCAGGAACTGTTGGACAGGAGTTTTATCGGACCTAGCTTTTCGCTTTGGGGAGCCTCAGTTATATCTGTGAAGATAAGCCTTTTCGTATGTGTACCGGCTATCGAGAACTCAGTAAAGTGACAGCCGAGAATTGTTTGCCTCGACCATGTAGTGACAACCTGTCGACTAGTTGCGAGGGACAATATTTCATTCGATGATTGATTTACGAACAGACTATTATCAGAGGGAAATTCACGGGGAGAATGTTCTTAAAGCGGCTTATCAAACGCAATTCGGCCATACGACTTTGTATTCCATGACCTTAGGGTTAATTAACACACCAACAGCTTTATGGATTTGATGAATCGACCGTGTTTGTTGATGACGTTTTGAATCATTACCAGGAGGAAGGAACAACATGGGCGACATATGTATCTTATTTTAGAACTCCTGAGGGAGGAGCCACTCCACCCGAAGCCTTGTTAAAGGTAACTTCTAGATTCGAGAGGTACGATTTTTGGTCATATAAACAACGAAGTGGGAATACATGTGGATCTCACTAAGATCCATTTTGTTAGAAACTGATTGACACCAAAGATCCCTTTGATACTATCGCAGATTCATCACAGGATTTTCAAGGATTTCGCAACTTTAATCTCTTTAGCACAGCAGGGTGCTGTGTATTCGTGGGAGACAAACAGGAGAACGTCTTGTCAGCTTTTGAAACCCAACACTACAATGCACTGAGCATCGTCTTTACCCGAGGGTACAGGTGATTTAGTGGTATACCATGATGGTTCAAATCAGAGTCCCAGTTACACGCCGATGCAATACGAGAAGGTGATGGCTTACATAGTGGAGTAACAGGAAAAATTGCACGACTCACAACCTGGGGTGGAAGCCATGATCTCGGATTTGAGCCTGGAGGCATTACTTGGACGGTACCAAATGCACTACTTAGACCGATCACAAGGGCCTCCTGTGTACCCTTGTTTCGAAGGAGCTAAATATGAGACGGCATCACTGGATGGAACTTCTGAATGATCTCGACTGTGAAACCTGAACGTGTACAAGCCTCGCAACACACCATCGACTCTAACCTACTTGATCCGATCCGTTCCGCCCAAACCGAAGCATTGAAGGAAGAGAACTTTCCAGCGGGATCCGTGCGGGGCATGGAAAAACAATTTGTAGCTGAATAATCGAACGACATTCACTACTTCATGGAGCGAATGTGGGTCCCACTATACAGCAACAGTAGAGAAACTTGGGTTGAGCGAAGCACATCAGTCTCGATATCTTAGTCATCTGGGTTTTGATAGGAGATATTAGGGTTCATAAATCTGTGCTGGCAACCGGACAAGAGCGCCCACATGGCAAAGTATGTGAACGATGTTTGACTTGTGCGAAAGTCAAGGTGGAATATCAGAAATCTTTGTGTCAGCAACCGGAAACACACATATGGAAATGAGAACCGACTACCCTGTATTATGTTACTGGCCTACTTCAAATCCGAAATGGAGACGATATCACCTGGGTGATCGTTGATGGACTCACGTCACCAGCACACTTTCTTACAGTTGTGAATGTTCCTCTGGGAGAGGCGGCTTTTAGGCATGAGGTGCCAACTCATGTATCTCTGATTTTGAGCTATACCTGATTTATGGCAGGCAATACGCAACACCCTTGGCTCATGTCTGGACATGAGCATTGGACAAACGGTTAAAGTAAACGAACCATCCTGACACTCGAAGACATGCGGCGAGCATAAGTGTGATTGGCTAATCTTACCATCCTAGTATTCAGACAGCCCTGTTTGAGGCATTGCATGGTCAGAAACGCTAATCTCCTTATTGGATTAAGGTGGATGTCACAGGTCCAGGACTTGTACTTGAAACTCTTAGGAAAATTGCTGGGATCAGAAATCGTCTGGCGGCAACGAGTGATAGTCAGGAAAGTCGATAAGCTTAGGGAACACTGAGAGTTCGCTGTATGCGATCGTATCATGTTGAAAATCTCACCCTGAGAGGGTGTGGTACGCTTGGGAAGCGTGTCAAGCTTAACTTACGATACGTTGAGTTATTCAGAATTTTGGAAAGAATCGGTCACGTCGCCTACAAACCCGAATTACCCGACGAATTGGGTAACGACCACGATGTCATTTATGCCTCGAACCTGAAGAAGTGTTTGCACGATGAAACACTTGTGATACCCTTATTAGAACCTAAGGCTAACGACAAGTTGCAGTTGTCTTGGAATCTGCTGAAATCAGGGACCGGGACATCAGGATTCGTTGGCATAGCCGAATTCCAATCGTGAGAGTTCGATGGAACTCAAAACGTGGACCGGAGCTCATATGGGAATGCGAGGACCAGATGAAACTCAAGTACCCTCAACTGTTTAAAACTGCTCAGCCTCATCCTCGTGAAACTGGTGAATGTCGGGACGAAATTCCTTTCAAGTTGGGGGATGATGTGGCACCTGAGGAGAATCCACAGTCATCTTGATTTATCATTTCACACCTCTGAGTTGCATATCAAATTTCGGGATGAAATTTCTTTCAAGTTGGGGATGATGTGACAACTCATAAATTCAAGAGTCTTCTTTGCGTTGCACTTCGTGTTTGGGGTAACTCGTTGTGTTTACCATATGTACAATTAAAATGATTAGTTATGGTAAATGCTTGCAGGTTAGTATAATATGTGGGTGTTATATGTATGTTTTAATGTGTTAAGCTTAGTCGCACACAATCCCGAGTTGCACATCTTTGAACCAGCTGGATATCCTTTTTTTTAATCACGAACTCCTATGAGCCCAAAGCCTCTAAATAATGTCCGAGCCCAGCCCATGCCATGTGAATATACTAGGTCGATGTCACACCCCGATTTCCACGTGTCACCGGTGGGCCCGGTGGGGAGTATCGTGACGTGGTTGGCAACATAATAGTCAAACAACACAATTATATAAATGCACAGCGAAAGCAAAAGATAAATATATTACAATCCGAATATAAAGTAATATCCAAGTATTACAACGAAATTAAAGGATCCACAGGCGGATCTTAAAATATAAACATTTGTTCAACAGACTTTAGACGCCTAGAACTTGCAAGATTCCTTATTAGCGCCCTGACCTTCCAGCCAATTAAGTTCAGTACCAGTCACTTAACCTTTTTCGAAAATACGCCAGTTTTCACTGGTAAACACACTCAACTGACTCATTTTGAAAAAGAGTTTAAGAAAATTGATTTGAATGCACATGGCACAAAATATCTTTTATAATTTGATTAAAACGCACAGAGGCAAAATTAATCTTTTATACTTGAGACAATTATAGTTATAATCTTGTATACAGATTTACATGTTCGTTGTACGTTCAGGGCCCGATGTAGAAACCGAGTCAGATTAACAGACATGCCACATGTATAGGCCCACAAAAGAGTGAGATACCGTTATTACTTAAGAAACTGTCAGGTGTATGCCTACACCCCGTGCTTAAGAGGTGGCCATTTTATAATACAATGATGTCAAGGATATCCGGGACATGGTCATTAACCCCTAAAGGCTTTTATTTCAAACAATACAGATTAAACCGGGTTACCTCAATAATTTAACCACAATAAGATTAAATATTCAATACCCGACCAAGCGGTATTTTTATAATACCGTATCCCAAGCCCGTATAGGGAAAATAAGTTAAGAGTATTTACCTGAGCTAGCTCCTGTCTTAAATAGCAAGAATTAATAACTCAGCCGTATTCACTTAAGTAAGCGTAGGTACAATTTACCGGAAGGCTCTAGTCTGGAATGATGGTATAAATAACCAATGAGAATGCTAACGGGTCTTTAATTAAGCCTAAGCTTAGACCGGTTAGTCTTAAGGAAATATACGGTTCAAACGCATGATTAAGCGAAGACCGGAATAGAATGTGTTTTAGACCCGACAAGTTTGAAGACTTGTATAATATGGGTATTTCTTACTCATTCTGTATTTTGAGATAAAACCGATAAGGTTTGACCCGTTTCGGCTAATTTATGTAAACTAGTTACATAAATCGTACCTAACGTGTAAGAAGCGTAACGGGTATTCATGAGAGCCATATACAGGTTTCTTAAGTTAATTATGCCTCAAATATGTTGTGACATCAGTAAGATGTCTTTCATTATGCCCGAAATGTATTTAAACACAAACTATGCCCCGTAGGGGTAGTTTGGTCATTTAAAATGTTATAAAAGAGTTTAAGTATTTACCTGAGTTACAGGTCTGATATAATCAGCAAAAATACTTATTTTACTAAGTTATAACAGTAGGGTAAAGTATATATGTGAAATTTATCAATTATAACCAAACTATGCACCGTAGGGGCATTTTGGTAATTTCACATAAGCCGAAAAGCTCAAAACCGAAGTCTGAGTTTAACAACTTTTGCTTACTGTTAAAATATTATAATTTACCTCAAATATCAGTAGGTATCACCCTTAGTATGTTTAAAATAGTTCTAGTACATACTAGGCGTTAAAAACGCTTAATTAGGCGATTAGAAGCCGTTTTCGGGTTCTATATAGAAATCTGATATTTTTATTATTCCAAGAGGTTTAAAATGATTTATTTATCATATGTAATCATTAGCAAAAGGTTTGGAGACAATTAGATATATAAGACTCATTTTATAGCGTAAGGGCAAAACCGACAATTACCGGATTAAGCCTCCAACTACGAGTTATGCTCAGCCTAAAATTTATTAAAAATCTTTAAAAATCCCAAAAAAATATATTACATCAGTGGGTAGTAAGTTTTATACCAAAAAGTAGGCTTAACTAGGCTATTCGCTAATTACGCCGTTTTATTAACATAAAGCTTCTTAATTACGCTAATGAGCATAACTCTCAATCTACACCTCAAACTGATGTCAAAATTTGTATGCAAGTTTAAATATCAGAAATTAAAGTTTCTACTCTTTTACATTTCCAAAAATCACGTTTTAAGGCAATAAAGGGCATAATGGTCAACATATGAGCAATTAACGGAATCATGCATATTAATTGGTTAACTAATGAACCATGGTGTATAATCACAGAGGGTTATACTAGCATGTTACCTGGTCCAAATAAAGCTCAAAGGCATTTCCAAAACATGCTTAAACGGGTCAGAACTGAAAGTTAAAGTGAAGGTCAAACTATGCGACTTTCGGTTCCGAACCGGGTCTTTACAGAGAAATATCGGGTTGAACAAGTTTAGACATGTTCTTACACTAATTACTAAGTTATAATAATGATCCAACAGGTTGTATATGTTCTACATTGCTAATTATGCATAAATTGTAAACTAAGCATTCTGTTGACTTTTTAATTACAAGTTTGACCCGACATTTGACCTAGTTAGAGTGGGAAACAGGAGGAACCCTTTTGACGGTTTATTACCCACATAATTACCAACTTATAACTACTTTTGAATCGACTAATCACTGGACCATTAGTGATTAATCTTAAAGTCAACCGTTAATTACGACGGTTTGACTTTTAAGCTAAAACTTAACTAAGAAAGGATTAGCAAACTTACTGAAGTCCTAAGCTTGATTAGGAAGGTCTTGTGTCTGCTCTTAAGATCCCAAAGGCTCCAGAATTGCACAAGAAGTGAATGATCAAATGGTTGCAACTTCATGGCCTTATATAGTGAATTTTGATCCACAAAATGTTGACATGTAAGTCTACCAATGGCCACAACTCTTCAACAAGTGTCCCTAGTGTTCTAAGGGTTGTTTAGGGGCTAAGGGAGATGAGGAAAATCGTTTAAAGGTCATTTAATCCGTTTAAACAGCAACCAGGCAACTTTCTTTCGCTGGGCACTGCTTGCGCACCATAAGGGTTGACCCCTGCGGTGCGCAAGCCTTTGGCAGAAACAAAGGCTTGGCCTTTCAAGCATTCGAAAGGGCAACCAACTTATTTCTTGCAATTTGTCCCCTTCTTATTTACCTACAAGGGCTTTAGGACTTATATCCACTTTGCCAAGTCTCTGGACATTTCCGGTTAACCCGAAAAGTCACAACTTTCAACATTAACGCTTTAACCCCTCGTACACGAATTTGATCATAACTTTCTCATACGATAACGAAACTTTATGAAATTTTTATCGTGTATTCTAGTGAGCATAATTAATCGTTACAAAGCTTCGGGTTTGCTTAAAAGGTCACTCAGAGGTGTAACTTAAACATGTTGACACATTTAACCCCTGTAGTTTGTAATCTCTCACTTTTAGCTTCGCATGATCCATGATTTATTCGTTTGATGCTATAAACATCATGTAGGGTTAATGTACAATATATTTATTCACCGTTGACATTCAGAACTCGTATTTTTCATATACTTTTCATGATTGTCAACTTCAGTCCTTTCCGAACATTCTTTCACACGTTCAAGCATATGACACGTGTCAATACATTATAGGACGTGAATTTTCGAGGTGTTACATCCTCACCCCCTTAAAAGAAATCTCGACCTCGAGATTTGTTAAAGTAAAGGAAGTAATTTCTGCCTTATATTGGGGTTAATCTTCCCCAGTATCTTTGAGCCTCTATGGCATTCCAATTGACCTTTATGATAGGTACATGTATCCTTTGGAGCTTCTAATCCTGTCGATCCTTACTCGACACAGGTTGCTCATCATATCATAAATATGTATGTCATTATGTGATAGTGTTTCTTTACTTATTGGCGAAACACGTTCTTAAATCATTAGGGTGGGGTGCATTGCGCGTTCCACCGAGCTCCTTAATTAGGTCTTAGCTTGTAAGCTATTTAATCTTGATACATTCTAATCCTTCGAATGGTTCTATATACTCAGAGCCTGACTAGCCTGATAATTTTAACAAATTTGGCACACCCATCCTGGGTGATATCTGTTGTTGAGCCTTATTTCTTAATAAGAATTTAGGAAGGTTACTACTTTCCATTAATCCTTGATTTTCTGCCGAATAATGGCAACTTATAGATAATTAGGGGTTTGTATGATCTTATTCGTTGTTTCTAATGCAACTTTCAGATCCTGATAGGTGGACTTACCAATCCATTGTCCTAACAATAGATGTTTAACATTCCATCTTAAGGTGAGATGGTTATTCCAACCACTACTTAACTATTATTAAGCCTTGATGCTTACATATCAACTATTATAGCAAAGCTTATCTTAAGGTGAGATGGTTATTCCAACCACTACTTAACTAATATTAAGGAATAGCTAATCCTTGTCGTTAGTCGAACAATTCGACGATCCTGGGTAGCTGATGGCAATTCTTAATCGTTGCCTAATTAGGGTTGCGGTAATGTATGCATAAGCAAAATGAACCGTCTTTCTTATCTAACAATATCAAACTCTCAGAATATCGAGTTAGGCTATATGAACCCTCTATTTTAAAAACTTAGTAAATCAGGGTTTCGATTCTTCCAATGATGGTACTAGCCGTCTTGGAGATTTCATAATAATACAGCCTTAAATGGGATATAAATCTTAATTCTACCTGCCTCTCAGGGGTAAACAGGGAAATCTTAGGAGAAGATAGTCAAGATACGAGGAGGTTACAGGGATTTCCATATCTCAGACTCCAGTTCACCCATCATTGCTTGTGTCAAATAAGTGACACCTTTATGTTACTAGTCCATGAATTCCTTAATCGGGAACATTTACTTGGACAATTCCATTCTAGATATCTCCTTTGAATACCATTAGTTGACTTTAGTACCATATGACCTCTCGGAATATCTTTGTGGTCCCATACATTAAACCTCCATACTAATCAGGCATGGAAGCAATCTATGGAACTTATTAAGATACACCAATCCTCATATGGCGCTTTTATCATACCATTTGAGATTCGGAATCAATAGAGATTTAAGAGATATCAACTATATATGCTGACGCACTTCCTCTTAGAGAGAGGACATTTCGAAAACTCTACGACTGAAGGTTTCTGATAGGAACAAAAGAAATGATTCTTCCGATTTCGTCTGTAACTTTTACCTTACACTTAATATTTGGGGTTCTTATGGGAAAATTTCTAAAAGTTTGCTAAGCTTAAGATCTTATGAGAGACTTAGCAGCATCTTAACCCAAACGTATCTCCTTGAGTGGTCAAAGGCTCACCATAAGGAGTTTTGATAACCACTTGCTTCTTATCATCCACGATATGGGCTTGGCTACCAGAAGACCAACCCATTCTTGTATCATCATTCTGATTAACTGGATGACTGTGAGCTTCAGAGGAGTTAACCATGGTGAAGCTTTGAAGGCTACAAACCAATTAGTAATAATTGATTTAATTATATGGTGAATTGTCGAATTTGATGAATAAATAGCCCTGGCGCAACTAAACCATATAGGCCAATAGATAGTATCTAATTTATTTGATTATGTTTTGCCTAAGTTTTTAAATAGACCATCTTTGGCGTTTAAGCGGAATAAAATCCATCATATTTATTAGACAGGGGACATAGTCACGACTGCCAATGTCATACTGACATCTTTTATATATAGCACAAGGGCTTGTTCCAAAGGACGTATGATGGCTCAGAGGCCTTGTCACTAGGGAAATTTTAAAACATAATCGATGATTCCTTTGGATCGGAAAATTTCATAGTTCATTGTCTTGACCAGAAGTTTATGAAATAAAACTATCTTTTTCATGTGTTCATCTTTTACCCGTAGGTATACATCCCTTGGATGTTTTGATGTATTCATCAAGTTCAACGTTTATTAGTCATGATTCCTTTTGATCATTTATGCTAAAATAAGGGGTTTGGAAAAATTTCCTACTATAAAGGTGACAAGTGCGATTCTATCGGATCACTGTTGCCAGGAGCGTCATCATATTTATAATGTTACAAGGATTTGAATCCTTTGAATAGGTTCTACCATCTTGGCCTCGTCTGGGACGACATATAGGCTAGGTCGTACCTTTAAGATTCTTTTTAATATGTATACTGGCAGGAAAGGAATGGTATTTATTTTATTCAGGATTTTTATCATAATCCTAATTTATAAGTTAATAATAGCACAATTGGCCTAGTCTCGTAGTCAAGTTTAATTTATAAGCCATGATTTCAGAGAATCGAGGCATTAAGGTTTTACTAATAGCACAAATGGCCTAGTCACGTAGACAAGTTTAATTTATAAGCCATGATTTCAGAGAATCGAGGCATTAATGTTTTAATAATAGCACAATGGCCTAGTCACGTAGACAAGTTTAATTTATAAGCCATGATTTCAGAGAATCGAGGCATCTAGTAATGGCACAAAAGGCCTAGTCACAAGGACGTTTATAAATTATAAGCTATGATTTCAGAGAATCAAAGCATGAAGGTTTGAACCTAGTTCATTACCTTTATCTGACAGGGAGTCATAGCTACAGCTGTCCTTTGGCTCATGTAGAAATGAGCAAGGCCCGTAGGCATTATATTAACGGACAGGGAGTCATCGCTACCACTGTCTTTTGGCTCATGTAGAAATGAGCAAGGTCCGTAGGCATTATATTAACGGACAGGGAGTCATCACTACCACTGTCTTTTGGCTCATGTAGAAATGAGCAAGGCCCGTAGGCAACATATTACCAACGTATGGTCAAAATATGATCATCTTAATTGATGACCTAAACCCATGATTCAAAGATCATAAAAATTTGGGTTAGGAATCTTTTGAAGGATCCAATAATAAGAACGACGTGTGTGATTTTAATGAATCACGTCTGTCAGGAGCATTAACATGTTTACAGATGTTAACGGGGATTGGAATCTTTTGAACAGGTCTTACCATCTTGGCCCGGTCTTATAGTGACCCGAAGGCTAGGTTTCACTCTAAGATTCCTTTTTAATAATAAACGCAGAACAATCCTAACTCAGGATGTTAATAAGGATCTGAACCTAAATTGAGTAACTGCCATCTTGGCCGCGTCTTAATAATGACACCAGGCTAGGTCTCGTCCCTTTTTAGATTTTGCCATTTTATTATAATGGTAGATCTTATAATATAGGAATGATATTTTAAACATAATCGTTCCTATAAAATTTAAGCAAGTATACAGTTTCCCTAAACGGGACTTCTAATAAAAATGACTTGCCCATGCAAAGGCTAATCAGAAAAATAATCAAGGAAGTAATTAAAACACAATGAAACGAATTGGAATTTGTCCTATGTTCTTGTCTAGACTCAAGAATGTGCAACTGTGTAACTGAGATTAAACGCAAAAGACTAGTGTTTAATTCACTCAGTGTTGGCTCTGATACCAACCTGTCACACCCCGATTTCCACGTGTCACAGGTGGGCCCGGTGGGGAGTATCGTGACGTGGTTGGCAACATAATAGTCAAACAACACAATTATATAAATTCACAGCGGAAGCAAAAGATAAATATATTACAATCCGAATATAAAGTAATATCCAAGTATTACAACGGAAAGTAAAGGATCCACAGGCGGATCTTAAAATATAAACATTTGTTCAACAGACTTTAGACGCCTAGAACTTGCAAGATTCCTTATTAGCGCCCTGAGCTTCCAGCCAATTACGTTCAGTACCTGTCACTTAACCTTTTTGGAAAATACGTCAGTTTTCACTGGTAAATACACTCAACTGACTCATTTTGAAAAGAGTTTAAGAAAATTGATTTGAATGCACGTGGCACAAAATATCTTTTATAATTTGATTAAAATGCACAGAGGCAAAATTAATCTTTTATACTTGAGACAATTATAGTTATAATCTTGTATACAGATTTACATGTTCGTTGTACGTTCAGGGCCCGATGTAGAAACCGAGTCAGATTAACAGACACGCCACAAGTATAGGCCCACAAAAGAGTGAGATACCGTTATTACTTAACCAACTATCAGGTGTATGCCTACACCCCGTGCTTAAGACGTGGCCATTTTATAATACAATGATGTCAAGGATATCCGGGACATGGTCATTAACCCCTAAAGGCTTTTATTTCAAACAATACAGATTAAACCGGGTTACCTCAATAATTTAACCACAATAAGATTAAATATTCAATACCCGACCAAGCGGTATTTTTATAATACCGTATCCCAAGCCCGTATAGGGAAAATAAGTTAAGAGTATTTACCTGAGCTAGCTCCTGTCTTAAATAGCAAGAATTAATAACTCAGCCGTATTCACTTAAGTAAGCGTAGGTACAATTTACCGGAAGGCTCTAGTCTGGAATGATGGTATAAATAACCAATTAGAATGCTAACGGGTCTTTAATTAAGCCTAAGCTTAGACCGGTTAGTCTTAAGGAAATATACGGTTCAAACGCATGATTAAGCGAAGACCGGAATAGAATGTGTTTTAGACCCGACAAGTTTGAAGACTTGTATAATATGGGTATTTCTTACACATTCTGGATTTTGAGATAAAACCGATAAGGTTTGACCCGTTTCGGCTAATTTATGTAAACTAGTTACATAAATCGTACCGAACGCGTAAGAAGCATAACGGGTATTCATGAGAGCCATATACAGGTTTCCTAAGTTAATTATGCCTCAAATATGTTGTGACATCAGTAAGATGTCTTTCATTATGCCCGAAATGTATTTAAACACAAACTATGCCCCGTATGGGTAGTTTGGTCATTTAAAAGGTTATAAAAGAGTTTAAGTATTTACCTGAGTTACAGGTCTGATATAATCAGCAAAAATACTTATTTTACTAAGTTATACCAAACTATGCACCGTAGGGGCATTTTGGTAATTTCACATAAGCCGAAAAGCTCAAAACCGAAGTCTGAGTTTAACAACTTTTGCTTACTGTTAAAATATTATAATTTACCTCAAATATCAGTAGGTATCACCCTTAGTATGTTTAAAATAGTTCTAGTACATACTAGGCGTTAAAAACGCTTAATTAGGCGATTAGAAGCCGTTTTCGGGTTCTATATAGAAATCTGATATTTTTATTATTCCAGGAGGTTTAAAATGATTTATTTATCATATGTAATCAGTAGCAAAAGGTTTGGAGTCAATTAGATATATAAGACTCATTTTATAGCCCGTAAGGGCAAAACCGACAATTACCGGATTAAGCCTACAACTACGAGTTATGCTCAGCCTAAAATTTATTAAAAATCTTTAAAAATCCCAAAATAATATATTATATCAGTGGGTAGTAAGTTTGATACCAAAAAGTAGGCTTAACTAGGCTATTCGCTAATTACGCCGTTTTATTAACATAAAGCTTCTTAATTACGCTAATGAGCATAACTCTCAATCTACACCTCAAACTGATGTCAAAATTTGTATGCAAGTTTAAATATCAGAAATTAAAGTTTCTACTCTTTTACATTTCCAAAAATCACGTTTTAAGGTAATAAAGGGCATAATGGTCAACATATGAGCAATTAACGGAATCATGCATATTAATTGGTTAACTAATGAACCATGGTGTATAATCACAGAGGGTTATACTAGCATGTTACCTGGTCCAAATAAAGCTCTAAGGCATTTCCAAAACATGCTTAAACGGGTCAGAACTGAAAGTTAAAGTGAAGGTCAAACTATGCGACTTTCGGTTCCGAACCGGGTCTTTACAGAGAATTGTTGGGTTGAACATGTTTAGACATGTTCTTACACTAATTACTAAGTTATAACAATGATCCAACAGGTTGTATATGTTCTACATTGCTAATTATGCATAAATTGTATACTAAGCATTCTGTTGACTTTTTAATTACAAGTTTGACCCGACATTTGACCTAGTTAGAGTGGGAATCAGGAGGAACCCTTTTGAGGGTTTATTACCCACATAATTACCAACTTATAACTACTTTTGATTCGACTAATCACTGGACTATTAGTGATTAATCTTAAAGTCAACCGTTAATTACGACGGTTTGACTTTTAAGCTAAAACTAAGCTAAAACTTAACTAAGAAAGGATTAGCAAACTTACTGAAGTCCTAAGCTTGATTAGGAAGGTCTTGTGTCTGCTCTTAAGCTCCCAAAGGCTCCAGAATTGCACAAGAAGTGAATGATCAAATGGTTGCAACTTCATGGCCTTATATAGTGAATTTTGATCCACAAAATGTTGACATGTAAGTCTACCAATGACCACAACTCTTCAACAAGTGTCCCTAGTGTTCTAAGGGTTGTTTAGGGGCTAAGGGAGATGAGGAAAATCGTTTAAAGGTCATTTAATCCGTTTAAACAGCAACCAGACAACTTTCTTTCGCTGGGCACTGCTTGCGCACCGTAAGGGTTGACCCCTGCGGTGCGCAAGCCTTTGGCAGAAACAAAGGCTTGGCCTTTCAAGCATTCGAAAGGGCAACCAACTTATTTCTTGCAATTTGTCCCCTTCTTATTTACCTACAAGGGCTTTAGGACTTATACCCACTTTGCCAAGTCTCTGGACATTTCCGGTTAACCCGAAAAGTCATAACTTTCAACGTTAACGCTTTAACCCCTCGTACACGAATTTGATCATAACTTTCTCATACAATAACGAAACTTTATGAAATTTTATCGTGTATTCTAGTGAGCATAATTAATCGTTACAAAGCTTCGGGTTTGCTTAAAAGGTCACTCAGAGGTGTAACTTAAACATGTTGACACATTTAACCCCTGTAGTTTGTAATCTCTCACTTTTAGCTTCGCATGATCCATGATTTATTCGTTTGATGCTATAAACATCATGTAGGGTTAATGTACAATATATTTATTCACCGTTGACATTCAGAACTCGTATTTTTCATATACTTTTCATGATTGTCAACTTCAGTCCTTTCCGAACATTCTTTCACACGTTCAAGCATATGACACGTGTCAATACATTATAGGACGTGAATTTTCAAGGTGTTACAGTCGAGTTGCATATGTTGTGATTTTAGAAATTGAAAACCCTAGTGCCCTCACTCTTATCTCTAAACTGGACGACATCATCCTTCTTTGTCGAGGCCTCCACATCTTCGGAACATCACCTCTTTACTTGTATCTGGTTAGTACAATAACATATTGATTATGATCTTTGATTGTTTGCTGTGTTGTGTTGATAGTTATTATACTCAATAAAGTATACTCATCATGTGTATTAGATTTCTGTTTGATTAATCATGATCGTATGAATTATCATGAAAGTTCACGATGACAAATGTTAGAAGTCTTGGGATCGCTGAATTAGGAACATATGAGAGAAATTCTGTTAGGGAATTACTAATTATACGAAATATGATTTAATAGTCCATGATATTAACATGTGATGATTGATAAACTAGGGCCACATAAAGCTAGTGTTCGATGTGTTGATGCTCGATAAGATGAATGCAAGTGGATTGTTTTTTTTTAGAAACTGTTATGCTAGTTGGTAACCACTGTTACTTAAATTAAAATACTGATTACGTGTTAACCATTGTTAATATTTAAAAGGTAATTGAGGGTAATAGTTTGATAAAATTTGGATAACCATGAATAAGAAAATGGCAGCCATGTGCATTTAGAGTCTTGATCTAATCAAATCATGTGTGGTCAGACTAGTCTAGGATATTAATGATATGTGAATGGAATGATGTGTTGATGTCTTTTTTTTTTGAGGTTGGAATATGTGTATTGATTTCATCCAAACTGAGCATGTGATTGTGTTGTTTGTCTGATTCGTGTGAGTCATCATGGAAGGGGGATTTTTCATGTATGACAAGTAATAGAAAGTGTGGGGTATTGTATGAATTAGAATCAATAAATTTAATGACTGGAAGATGGACACGTGATAATATAATAAATTTGAAGTAGGGTTTCACTAGATATCATTCTGTATATGATCGGTTGTATGTATGGAATTAACAAGGCAAGATTTGTGAGATTAATGATGGTTATTAATCAGTAAAGGACAATTGGGGAATGGAAATAATATTAACAACTTGCAAATTCGGTTGGACTAATGTATCGAATGGATAACATCTATTTTAGTTGGGCTTTGTACGCCAACTGGGCTACACAAGCAAATAGAGAAAATAATAATTTTATTAAATGGGCCGCACAGTTAGTTTAAATGGGTTAGATAGTAGTGAGGTTGGGCTAATAACATGTAGACTGATTGGGCCGCATATTCAGTCAGGCCGCAAAACAGTGTAACGGGCCTGCTTGGTCGTTGGGCCGCGCGTATTAAGGGTTGTTGGGCTGGGCCTGTAACGTGTGGAATCAAGATATTAAACTACTTGTATAACAATATGGTATTTGCACATAAGAACTTGTGAGTTAATATGATATGTAGTGTTATGGATAACCATGTGGTATGTTATAAGTGTATATTCTCGGAAAGGATAACCAAAATCACTTGACATGGATTTTGGTGTAAACGTGACCTTGTTTGATGACATATGTGCGAAGACGTGTAAATAATTGTGCATACCAAACTGATTGTTATGTGTAACCATCATAGGGCTTGGTCAATCACTGTTGTTAAACGAGTAATTAATTCTACCGAGCAAATCAAAGGTGAGTTCATTTCTCTTGAGCATGCTTCCCGGTGGTTGGGACAGTTAGTGGGTATCCCGGGGAGGGATAAGGCTTTTGGGTAAAACTATGATGTTGGATAATATTCTCACTCTCTATCTCTTAAGTCCCATCTTTTGCTATCGGGGGTGGTAGCGGGGTATTAGTTGGTAGCGCTACTTAGGTTCGTTCCTGAGAGAGGGCGGGTGTGAACTAATGACCCAGTCGGGCCCAGTGCTTTGATAGGAGCACTGGGGAACGGGCAAAACATACATCAGGAGCCGTCTTGTTCAGTATCGAGATATTATCAACATTACTTTCGGATTCAAATTCAATGGATTAACTAAACATTTGGTAACCAACGTTTTTGTAAAACTATGAACTCACCAGCGTTGTCTGATACACGTGTGTGCATGCTCGCAGGTTATTTGATATGTGTGGATATGGAACTTGTTGTCTGGGATGCTGGAGTGGTCATGGATCAAGATACATGGAAACTTGAAACGAGACTAGTTGATTACATACACTTGGGTTTTGGTTAAACTTCATATTATGCTTCCGCTGAACACAACGAGTTGTAAATAATGTTTTGTAACCCTTTATACTAATGAATGAAATCTTTTTACTGTAAACCTTGATATGAGTTCAATTTGATTGGTGGCTAGGTCCTGGTACGTCACACGCCTCGCGGGGGTTTTCGCATGTGGTATTTTGGGGGTGTGACAAAATTGAATTACCATGTTTACTTGACAATTGACATGAAGTGTATAACTAGGAATATTAACCTAGTTAACATAGTTGTTTATTAATGAACACCCCGAAAACGGGTTCGATAGTCAAACCACGTTAATAATAATGAACGGGTGAAATACCGTTAGCGGTCAAAATTAACCCGGAAAATATTAGGATTTAAATAAATAATCTTAATATTAATTAAAAAGAAGAATAAATGCTTTGAGAAGACAAAGTTTATAACAGGCCCGAGTTAACGGGACTTAAAATAAAAGGGTTATAACTCCCGGAACCCACTAAGTTAACTAGGAATAATTAACCTAGTTAGTAATGTGTAATTAAGTAAAAAAATAAAGAAAAAAAGAACTAGTGAACCTTTTTATAAAAGGTTGGAACTAAAGGGGCTAAAGTTGGAAAATTGGAAGTAATTATTAAAAAGGAAAATCAAAAACAAAACACACACATAAAGTGTGCGTTCTGTTCG
Organism: Helianthus tuberosus; assembly: GCA_030545235.1. Taxonomy (NCBI): domain Eukaryota; kingdom Viridiplantae; phylum Streptophyta; class Magnoliopsida; order Asterales; family Asteraceae; genus Helianthus; species Helianthus tuberosus. The sequence goes on from JARYGA010049789.1 coordinate 30,876, forward strand.
ATCAGGAGAAGGCTCCAAAGAGCCAAAACCCTAGTTCACCAACAACATCAAATCGAAGGGCAATTTGGAGCTCAAAAACACAAATGAACACGAATTAACAATCACCCAAGCCAGGGGATCGTAAGGTATGTCGAATTTTAGACATTTATGAAGTTTGAAACTTGATTTACATTGCCATATTTTGATTTATGTATGAATCATAGAGGCTATGGCTGAATTAGTGAAGTATGATTGCTTAGACACAAGCCCTAAGTAGAAATTTAAAGTAAAATTACTATGATTAGGTATTTGGATGGATTACCACACCTAGCTAAGTGGGTTTTATGACAATATGATGAACACTTGGAATTAGAGTGTTAAATGGATGAACATTGATGTTGTGATGCGAGTTCTAGATGTAGTTCATGAACACTAGACATAAGGGCATGATATTGATGTTAAAATTTGATTAAAAAGTTAATCATAAACTTGATAAAAGAAGTATACAGATCATGCCCGCAAGATGTTTGTTAAAATGCCCGAATGATGGTAGATATGATGAAATTATGAAAGAAACGCGTAATTGCCTAACTTGATTAATTCCGTGTGATGTGGGATAATATGGGTTCTAATCGTGATGTTGATTTAACTTAATTGTGCATATTATATGATTAAAGGTAGTTGACTATTAAAAGTCAAACTAACCAAGGATGAAGTCGAATAGTAGTTTCAATATAAAATCCATAAGATGGAATAGTCATAGGTAATGACGACTAATCTAACCGCCTTACGAATTATGATGATAGCTTGACACTCGACAAGCTAGGTGAAGCTTGGGAAGGAAGCGGGTCAAACGAATCGACCATGAAGGAAAAGCATATTAGGATGCAAGGTAAGTAAAACTTACGCCCCTTTTTATTTACTGATATGTGTAAAATGCAACATATAAATTACATCAAATGAGACATAAAACTAACCCTTTTTTAGTACTAATGTTGGAAAAAGAGTGTTTTTGTCTTCCTTTTGTATTTTCAGGACCAAATGAGCTTAAACGAACAAAAGGAACAAATATGCAGCAAAAACTAACATAAATACAAGGAAAAGGAATAAACGTGACATACCCGACCCCTCAGAAGCATCCCCAAGAGCAAAAACAAGGAACATAAGGCTGACCACGGCCCGTGCCCGCTGGACATGGGGGGCGTGGTCAGGTGTCTGTAGAAAGCACAAAGTTGTGGAAGCTTCTACGCCCACCACGGGGGCGTGCCCAGCTCAGCACGGGGCGTGGTCAACGCTAAGATTTGCAGAATCTTGCAAATCTTGGTAGTACAGATACACTTTTGCACACGGGGCTGTGCCCAGCGAACACGGGCCGTGTGGAATCCAATGTTGACAAATGCAATTAATGAAGAAAGAGAAAAAGGATGGCCACGGGGCCGTGTCAGCTGGACACGGGGCCGTGGCCGGGCTTCTGTCCAGGCTATAAATAGGGGTGCTTGGCCCACTTCAAAGGCATCCCTTGGCAAACCACCTCTCTCCCACTTTGCCACCACTCCACCACCACTACAACACCCACATCCACCACCATCATCCATCATCCACCTTAGAGTGTGTGTAATAGTCTCGGGATCCAAGATTGATCGACAAGTCTTTAATATATTACTTTCGATTTTTAATCTTTTCGCACTTTTTATTTGGTTTTTGTATTAATGACTTTAATAACTAGTTTCTTATGTTGAAGGTGAAACTTCTTTATTATTTGTATGTGGTATCTTGGCATTACTTTACTGTATATATAAAGTAAAAGGTTTACACCATTCATATCTCTACGGTCTATATAGAGATATGTTGGCTACCTGGTCGGGGGTTAAAGGAATGGTTTAGTAAGGTTCTTGTCTTGTTCAGTGTATAGATCCAGCAAGGATCTGGGTCAACCTTACTAGGACCTCCTTTAATACCCACTGGTATTGGATGGCGGGGGTGCGAATGGCTTGATCCCCTCATATGTAAACTACTATTAATACATTAAACCGGCTACTTGGGATTGTATCCCTGCTGACTCAAACCACTTAGCCGAGGGTAACGTCACCTTCAAAAGAGGGGCCTACCACTTTTCGCATTAATAACTTAATTAATTATCTTTCAATATTCCGACCCTTTGGGATTGTATCCTTGCTGACTCAAACCACTGGGTTGAGGGTAACGTCACCTTCAAAGGAGGGTCCTACTACTATAACTAAGATAATCTCTTAAAAAGTGCAAAAGTGCGGAAATCATCAAAGGATACATTAAAGGCGAGTTGGATCCAAGTGATTCACCTTATCTATCTGTTTTTATTTTATTTTTATTTCTGCATTTTTAGCTTTTATTTTCATGTTTAAAACCTTTTCTCAAAATTTTAGTTTGATTACACATTGAGGATAAACCGGTACTAAAAGCTCTTGTGTCCTTGGACGACCTCGATATCTTACCAACGCTATACTACGCTCACGATGGGTGCACTTGCCCATGTGTATGTTTAGTGTTAGCATAATATCGTGTTTTATAAATTTAAAACTTTACTAATGTGTAAAATGGACTTTAAATATCAATAAAACCATATCACACCACACACACCATTTACAAAAATACTACTTGTGGGTATTACATATGAGTTTTAATAAGTAATTGAAATATGATGTTCCGGCACGATATAATGCGAGCCGGAACAAATAAAAATGGTATGAAACCATAGATTATGGTAAAAAGGGTAAAAACAGTAAACTAGTCGTGTGATGACGAACAAATAAGGGAATTTTGAAACGTTACATTATGGTGTGAACCGTGACGGGTAGAATGGTTAAATAGTAATCCGGACACGAGTTGACGGATAGATAAAAAATATTTAAAAAGACACCACATGGCGTAAGTCATAACGGGTCAAATGATTTAAGAAACATCTTTTAAGTGATAAGAACTCACGGTGT
>JARYGA010049790.1:0-21323 GCA_030545235.1 Helianthus tuberosus
ACAGTCCACCTGCCACCACCACAACCAACAACCACCATCAACACCTGCCGTGAAGCCAAGTACCACCGGAAATGTCACACCCCCAAAATCCACAAGCGGAGTATTACTGCAGGAGGCGTGACTGACCAGGATCTAGCCACCAATCATATTGAACTCGTAATTATAAATAAATAAAACTTTCATTTATTATTGATATAAGTGTTACAAAACATTATTTAACATTCAGCGGAAGCATAATACATTAATTAAGAAATTCATAAACCAAGTGTGTGAAAGCCATTAGATTCGTCTCGCGTTTCCATGTATCTCGACCCATGACCACTCCAGCATCACAGACAACAAGTTCCAATAATATGCACCTAAAGGCCTGCAAGGCATGTAACAACGAATCAACAACAAAGTTGAGCGAGTTCACAGTTGGTTGTTTAGTTTTAAAAGTTTGTTTTGAAAACCATAAGTTGTTTCGTAAACCACGAGTTAACCAGTATCTTTGTTTCCCAAACCATATCCATAATCAGTGGGGGCTTCCCCATGTAAACCACTAGACCGTTACCATATCGACAACTGACGAAAGTAAGTTGTGCCCTAAGTCAATGTCTATCATCATTAACTAAGTGCCCAGATCCATTAGTACACGCCCGTCCAACCAGCACGGTGTGAGGCTTGTCAACCCTAATAGCGCTATCAACTAATGACCCGCTCATCATTGGCCCGGCGATTAAGTCGATATAAAAATGAGGGACTTCATGATAGAGTTTTGTCTAGTAAGTTTAAGGTTGTTGTCCTACCCAAGGAGGACGAACGTACGTATTCTACCCAAGGAGAATACGCATGATTAATATTGGCATCATACCCATGGAGGATGGCGGTACATATCCTACCCAAGGAGGATATGCAGGTTCCGTTTTAGTTCTTTAACCCATTCCCAACCACCGGGAATCCCATGCCTTAGAAAGAGTGTGAACTCACCTTGGTTTGCTCGGTAAGATTAGTTTCTTGTTTATCAGTTAAACCAACACGTCCTACCATGGTTACCAACACTATCAGTTTCGGGTGCACATAATCCACATACTACACGTACAAATAGTTGATGCATCCCTTATTCACATAATATACCATCAAATTACATATAGCACACACGTGTAATTCATGTCATAATAGTTCACCTATCAACCCAGTGTCACCAAATATCACTTAGCATGAACTCGGTTCATAAGGGGATTCATCTCATAACTTTATATTTACAAGACATTTAGCACTTAACTCCACAACACAAGAACATGCCAATTAATCAGGTTAATAATTCGTAGATTAATATTCCACTTAGGCTCGGTGCGGCCCAACCAAAATACCCGGCCCATCAACTATGTTTTAACTTAATTTGTGTCTTGTGGGCTACTAAACCTCGACCCAACAGTAATGTTGCTAACAAGCCTGATGTGTTCCAATATAATTCGTGGCCCAACAACAACCAATTATCAATATAGTGGGCCGATTCTTCGTGGATCATTAGTTTTGCCCCAATTATATTCCAGCTAACTCTAGGCACTAAATAATGTTAATTACATAACCAAGTCACACTCACCATTTGTTTGCTTTGCATGATCAGATCGATCTACAACAATTGTATCCTAAAATTTGTTCACCTTATTAGCACATCTTATAAACATGTTATAACAAAAAGTCATTGATATTCATTAACCCCATCGATTTACTAGTGTTCCTATTATCATGAAATCAAAATCCTGTATCATGTTTTAATTCCATGTACAAAGTGTAGCCAATCCACGAATCATCAATATTATTATCATGACATACGTCATAAGTTGCCACTATACATATACATACTAATTCACAACAATCAGTTTCCCTATATCATTTAAACTACATAACCTACTTACAACTCTATACATCAGATTCCTCTTATCTACACAACATACATGTAGTTCCGGTCAATCCAGATTACATATTACACAGCCAATCAATAATGATAACACATACGATTTCTAGATCATTTATCATTAAGCATGCCCTTAGATTTATTAGTTAGTACATACAATAACTTCATTAAAACTCTAACATCATCATGTAATCATCATGAACTTTAACCTAAAGAATGACTTGCATGAAGGATCATATGATGCCATAATACACGTAACATACAAGAACCATACTGACCAGAATTTAGAGTACAAGGACTAACCGTATGGTGTATAAAATCAAGCACAGAAATAAGCTCCACTGCCAAGGGTTTCGAATAGGGGAAGGGGGTCTCCTGTTGCCGTACGTAGGAGGTGAAAGAGGGTAGGGTTTTGTATTGTGAGTTTTTGTGAAAACTAAACATAATACACATACATAAAAGATAAGTGTTTGGGGCGGTTATGATCTTTTGGCCGAAAATGGGCTTAAGCCCAAGCACTTGGGCTGCTACAATTAAATGATATATCTACCACATAGTGGCAGTTTGGGCTTCTAGTCCAATTAGGTTTTGTTTGGGCTTCGCGGGTTCGGGATGCGGCCTGTTAACACAACCGTCTACTCAAAACACAAGGGTGTGGCTTAATTATATTAATGTATATATCTAACAAAGTTATCATAATCGTTAAACAGGATTATACTAGCGCGGAGCGTGTAACACATCAAGGAGGAATAACGAGGAGTTGAGATCACGAGATTAAACGTTACTAACCTTTCAAGTTCGGGTTGTCACATCATCCCCAACTTGAAAGAAATTTCGTCCCGAAAGTTACCACGTAGTTACTGAAGAAGCTAGTTAGGTTGCGTAGTTTCCTGGTTTTCCTGGGGTGTCACATCATCCCCCCGTTGGTTTGGAATTTCGTCCCGAAATTTCGCAGTAGCTTCAGCCTCAGTAGTGGTTTCATTGTTCTCGAACAACTGGGGATATTTGTGTTTCATCTGGTCTTCTCGTTCCCAGGTAAACTCTGGGCCACGACGGGAGTTCCAACGAACTCGAACAATAGGTATCCAGGTGCGTTTGAGAATCTTGACCCCCCGGTCCAAGATTTCCACTGGTTCTTCGACAAATCGCAACTGATCGTCGATAGTGAGCTCCTTGAAAGGAACTATGAGGGTTTCATCTTACAAACACTTCTTCAGATTCGACACATGGTATATGTTGTGAACTCCACTGAGTTCTTTGGGGTAGATTCAATCTATAGGCCACCTTGTCAATTCTCTCCGTGATTTTGAAAAGTTCAACATATCGTGGGTTGAGTTTGCCTCGTTTACCACAATGAACCACACCTTTCCAAGGTTCGGGATGCGGCCCTTTAACACAACCGTCTACTCAAAACACAAGGGTGTGGCTTAATTATATTAATGTATATATCTAACAAAGTTATCATAATTGTTAAACAGGATTATACTAGCACGGAGCGTGTAACACATCAAGGAGGAATAACGAGGAGTTGAGATCACGAGATTAAACGTTACTAACCTTTCAAGTTCGGTTTGTCACATCATCCCCAACTTGAAAGAAATTTCATCCCGAAATTTACCACGTAGTTACTGAGGAAGCTAGTTAGGTTGCGTAGTTTCCTGGTTTTCCAAGGGTGTCACAGGAAACCCTAGCCCCCACTCTAAGAACCCACCTCTGCTCTCTCTCAAAATCAGGCCACCGGAGACGTCGGAGAGAGAGATCGACAGAGAGAGGGAGTTGGAGAGAGAGAGAGAGATCGACAGAGAGAGGGAGACGTCAGAGAGAGAGAGAGACAGAGAGACGCATGATAAAGAAACAGAGACGACCACCACTCCTTGGTAGCGACACTCGACGATTACGGCGGTGGAGGTGGAGAGAGATAGTTCAGGTCAGTTCAGAGTGTGGGTGGAGGTGGAGGAGATGGGTGTCGGAGGAGGTGGTGTGTCAGAGGAGATGGGTGTTGGAGGTGGATGTGGTAGCGGAGTGGAGGTGGGCAGCGGAGGAGGTGGTGTCAGAGGTGGAGGTGGTGGCAGAGGAGATGCTGTCGGCTGGAGGGAGAAGATGTTTGAAGAGGTTTGAAGACTTGGGTTGATGTATGCGTGGGGAAGAGGTGGGGAAGATGTTTTTAGTGAGTAGCTCTTCAAGAAAACAAACAAGCTGCAGGACCCAAAGGTCTGCGCGCGTCTGCGCGACACAGACATAAGTGCTCAGAAGAGCTTTTGCCCAAAAAACAAACACCACCGTAGTCTATCTGTGTTCAGCATTTCATCCATTGTCAATGAATAATCCACCCCATGTTGATAACTCACGTTCACCGTTCTTGATTGTGTATCCAAATTCCAACTGGTAACTTTTGGTAGATCAGTATCGTCAACATCATCATCATCATCATCATCTGCTGGAAATTTTCTCTTTAATCTTCTTATTACCGTTCGAGTCCTTTCACAATCGTAGGCTACTGGAATCCCAAGGGCCAGAATATCTCTCTGAACGACTTCATCCCTCTGAACCAGCACCCCATGCACAAAAACAGGGCCACCCGACGACTTTTCTTCATTACAACAACTTCAGCACAGGGCCGTGCTCACCCAACACGCCCCGTGCTCAACCATCTGCAGAAAAATGCCCAGTTCAGGTACCTGGACACGGGGTGTGCTCACTGAACATGCCCCCGTGTCCAGCCTTCTCTTACTCTATTTCATTTTCTGTTACTGGCAATCTGAACATGGGGCCATGCCCGGGACACCACGGGGCCGTGTTCAGATGGCCAGTAACGTAAAACTTTGCTTTTTCACACCTTTTTACACATTCAGTCAACCTAAAAACTTATTTTTGGGACACATCGAGGACAATGTGTAATTTAAGTGGGGGGGGGGTGCTAAAACCTTGAATTTTGCAAGTCCTAATTACAAGCCTTACACAAAACTCTATTGGAACCGCTAAACACCCCAAATTTTTTCAAAAATTTTTCATTTTTTTACTTGTCTAGGTTTAATTTGGGAATTTCAAATTCTAAAAAGGTGATATTTTTACAAATTTACAATCGATAGCGTCGTGATAAAAAGAACCAACATAAGAAAATTATGAAACGACATGACAAATCTAGTTAAAATTTGATTATATATACTTGATGACATAAAAACCTACTCTGTCAAAAAGTGAGTTTTGAGCCTTTATTGAGCATACAAATACACATCTTTAAACTAAATGCTCATTTTTCGTTTCTTGTGTGAATAGCCGCTTGGTTCTTACGACTCTAGAACTTGCCACAACGATACATTCCCAGTCCTTACCAACTTAAACCCAAGTAAGTAAATGATGGAGGCATTAGGTGTCACACCCCAACCGATGGCGGAAACATCGGGATGAGACGAACAAATCGCTCAAAAGCATCATAACACTAATAGCGACAATATAGATTAAATCAATTTCATAAATGACTAAATTCAAATACATCGTTTCAAATGAAGGCAAATTGCAACAAACATGGTTTATTATTAAAATGGGTATCTAGTCCATCCTAACTTGATTCCTTCATCATCTTGACTATCAACCTGCAACATGTATTAAAATAACATCAACAAAAATGTTGGCGAGTATACAAGTTTGATACATAGCATAATAGAATAAAATAGTTTAAATGTGCTCATATCCAACATGAATAACATGATCCAAGTTACTACTTTGCCTTTCCCAATAGACTAGCGGGAGGTTAACATGTTCAACTTGTTCAATACGATCAACTTGTTCAATATGATCAACTTGTTCAATACGATCAACTTGTTCAATACGATCAACTTGTTTTATACGATCAACTTGTTTTATACGATCAACTTGTTTAATACGATCAACTTGTTTAATACGATCAACTTGTTTAATACGATCAACTTGTTTAATACGATCAACGTGTTCAATACGTTCAACTTCCATAGCATATGAGATTAATAAGCAGCAAAATGTTTCATGTTTAAATGTGGATAGAGTGTGAATATAACAAGTTTCAAGTGTTGTGTAATTTGAATATGGAATACATGTTGCATCCAAAGTGTTTAAAACGAAAATGGGATCGAGTATACTCACATTGGTTGCGTATAAGAATTCCTTGAAATAACGCACGAGTAAGGATTAAGAAACCGAACGAACGAGAGCGGTTATCCTACAACAGACGATCTAATTATTGTTTGTGGGTTTTATGTAAGTCTAAATCTTAATAAATCATAAAAACAAATCGTTAATACATTGGGTTATGTCTTAATTTTATATTATAAATAGGTCATTAATTAAGTTAGAATAAAAACTTATTTTTATAAAAAGACTTTAAAATACCTCATTAATTAAATTACTAACCCTATTGTATTGAAAATGAACTTTTAATATTGTAAACATTAAAATGTAATAAGGAAACTGGTCAAAATCTGGTTTGATTAAATAAAAAGAAAAGGTCGCGAAAACAAGGGGGACTAGTCTCGAACCCGAGACCTCCCAATGTTCTCAACAAAAGTGACATCAACAACCACTAGTATGCAATAGATTTTTGTGAAGCTTTAAGGATGGTTTTAATCATGCACAGTAAGTTATCACTTTCATTTAATAAGTTCAACAACAGAATGGTCATGAACAAACTCGCAAAACTGTTATGGGTTATTTGTGTACTACATCTGATGTTGTTCCTTTTGTTATGGAAATAATAAAAAAAAAAGAATCAATTAGATTATGAATATACCGAAACGAGTCGAACCGAGTCCATTGTTTCGAATTGTTTGTTATCTTTGAAGACTCAAAACCAGTTTGTCCGACCTGGTCTGAGCAGAGCTTCAGATGACCTGGCAAGAACCTGCAAGATCACAAGGAAGAAACACACCGTTAGCCTCGTCACAGGGAGAGGGGTCTCTCTGTGACCAAGCTCAGGCGTGAGAATAAGTATTTGTGAGGAGGAAATAGGTCAGGAAGAAAGAGAGGAGAGTTTAGAGAGAGAAAGTAGCGATTACCCCATGTGGAAGTCTTGGCGGGGTATTTATAGTTTTTGGATATGCTTACGTGGCGAGTTAGTTAGAGTCGGACCAGTCATTGTCAAGGTGGTTAAAGCTGTGGGCCCGGGTTAGTTGGGCCGGACCAGGGAGTTGGATCGTTCCTCTTTATGGCACTAGGTACGATCGTTCCTTTGGGAAATTCGGTTCGTCTATGTGTTCCCTAGAGGTTCGGTCCGACTGAGGACGTATCCTCATCAAGCCCCCTAGTTCCTAGCGTTTGTTTAGCAAAAACTTTGAACTAAATGGCGAAGTTTTGGCGATTCGGGGGTCTCTATTTGCCGCTGGATTCGCTGATTTTCGAATTTTGAATTTTTGGCGGTGATCTTTATATTTTTTTGGTGACCGTCAGTTACCCTAATTTTGCCCTTACCGATGTGACCCTTGACATGCGTCACCCACCCTGACGTGTCAACAGTGGATTGGCTGCTTTAAGGCGGTGGGGTTTTTCTATAAAAAAGGAAAAAGTTTTTAACTTTTTTACCTTCTTACTTATTCTCTGTCTTCTTCTTTTCCACTGAGACGAAACACAGTTCATCCCTCAGGTTAGTGTCTTCTTCATATGATGGCGAATAAAAGCAACTTGTCTGGTTGTTTTAATATTTTGAATAGAAATGGCTTAAGATGGTATGTGGATCAATACGTGATTCCTGCCTCCGTACACCCTGTTCTCCCCGAAAAGAATACACCCATTTATCCTTTTGTTCCGGGGAAGATAGGGGTTTATACTCGCTTGTTCGACTACTGCAAATATCGTCTTCCTCTGACGAAGTTCCTGATTGAAGTTCTTTTATTTCACGAGGTTAACCTTTCTCAAATGAACCCCTTTGGCCTTGCCAAGTTGTGTCATTTTGAGTTATCCTGTCGTGGTTTGGGCTCCGACCCGGATTTGGATGTGTTCCGGGCTTTTTACAAGTTGAATCGGTCCAGCAGTTGGCATACCTTCGAGGTTAGGAAGAAAAACGCCTGTTGTTATACATGGATTACTACCAGTTTAAAGGATTGGAAAGACCGTTTCTTCCTGGTTGATGATCGATGCGTTCCGGCCGAGATGACATGGAGATTGAAAAAGTCACGCCTCCCACCCCCTATTCCTGAAGACTTTGAGTTCAATAGAGATTTATATGCGACTTTGATCAAGGAAGCCGGGCGCGTTCAAAAGTATCCAGAACACATTATTGTAATGGGATGGATAAGCACGATTTGGGCCGAACCGGAGTGGTATCCTACCTTTAGGTGGAACGGAGAGGGTTAGTTATGGGGTGTTTCTTGTATCGTTTACTGATTATTTTATTGTTCGTTTGTATGCTTTTATCATGCCGGACTATAGATATTATTTGTTGTTTGTTTTTGTGCAGCTATGGGTTTGAAAGAAGCTCTGAGGTTGAAATCCTTTGACTCCATCGAACTTGATGTTCGAGCCACCAAGACACCGAAAGGTGATCCGCCATATTTGAGCGTAGTGCAGGAAAATCTTTATCAAATTAGAGAACCAACAGCCCCGATCAATCAAGGAGGTTCAGCGGGGCAGGGTGGTTCGGGTTCGGTTCCTTCTATACGGACGTCGAATGTAGCTCCTACTCAAGCAACTGCGGTGGTTGGTGACAAAGGAAAAAGATCCAAGTCGAGCAGTGCAAAGGGGTCCGGCTCCAAGTTTGTAATATACGGTTCGGAGCATCTTTCTGTTGAGGATGAAGGGGTGCATGCTGAAGAGGAAGAAGAAGGTGATGATGATGGTGCCGAGGCGCGTCCCCAAGTTAGTTTGAAAAGAAGATGAAATACTTCTTCTAAACCCGATCCGAATCCCAAACAGGTGAAGAAGAAGAAACTGGATTTTAAAACAGTTACTTTGGAGGACGATTTGGCCACCGGGTTTTCCGCTGCTGGAGGTTTGTTGGAGAACTTGGATGCCCACCTTCATGGTGGTCGTACCCCAAGGGATCGTCCGGTCAATATTCCGACGAGCCCGCTATCTTTTGGAGGACCAACTACCAAAGTTATTGAAGATATCCACATGCCCGATCCTCTATCCCTCAAGAAAATCGAACCTTCTCCTTCGGGAAAGCCTACGACGGGGGTCGCTTCTAATGTCTCAAGGCTGAGCCCCTAACCAATTGATGGTGGGGACAGCGCCTCTTCGTCCCCTTTGTGGTATGAAACTGAAGCTGTCTTTATATGTCGGGAGCTAGGTTCTGGTGGTGCTGCGGACGTGGACTCTGCTCATGCTTTGGAGAAGTATGTCCCTGAGTGGTCGTTGGCAAATAAAGACAGGATCGTGGATGCCTTGTCGGCAAAGATGGCTTTGTTTCATCTCGGAACTCCAGCCGAACATGCGCATTATCGGAAGATGAGCGGTCCGGAGCTTGGGAATGCTCTGATGCTAAATCAAGTCCAATCGAACTCTCTGGTGGTGGAGACTTATAAACATTAGGTTAAGTCGGAATCGAATTGTCGTAGGTTTGAGCGTGAGATCGCCAATTTGAAAAACGAAGACAATGGTCGATCGAAAACCAAGCAGGAGCTTTCGTCTCTTCGGTCTCAGGTGGATCGTCTGAAAGAGCAGGTCTCCGAGGAGAAAGAGGTTAATAAATCTTCACAGGCTTCGGCTGCAGCCGCCTACGAAGCCCGGGACAAGGCTCTTCAAGACCTGGAAGCTCTCAAGCTGAAGTTTGGTGATTTGGAGAAAAAACTATCTGATGTAGAAAAGAGAAGCAAGGCTGAGCTAAGGAGGTGCAGACGTCCTATGACCAACTTCTGGCCGATCATCATCGCTTGATTAGCAGTACGTTTGCGATTTTTTTTACTGTTTTCCTTTTTCTACTCCTTTTTAAATCCTGTTTCTTTTCAGATAAAGGCGAGCTTGAGAGGGCTCGTGACAGGGCCATCGAGTCGCACCGGACAACGATCGATGAGGCGAAGGGCATGTTGACTCGTTGCGATGGTGAAATGGTTGAGTTGTACGCCCTTGTATCAGAGCTTATGCTTACCAAGCAATGGTTTTTGACTGATGGGGTAGCTTGGGTGGTTAAGTTGGTTCATCAAAGCCCTGAGTTAGAGAAGGTTGTTGCAGACCTGGTGAATAGTGTCAATGCGGTTGGGAAGAACGGGGGAATTAAACAAGGTTTTCAAGCTGCTAAGGATTCGGTTCGCTCTGCTGAAGAGGTTTTCGAGTACGACGAGGGGGCCAAGGATGCACTGGATATTGCGATCAAGGCCTTTGATAATTTCCATATTTCTGTTCTTGGCAAGATCCCGGATCTGGTGGACAAGCCTTTGTCCGTTATCAAGCAGAGGAGTGAACTTCCCATTGTGAAGGAGGATTACGACACTTGAAGTATGATTCTGTATTCGTACAATATTTTACTTTTGTTATGGCATGTAACCATACAATTTAATTTTCTGTCTATGGTTTGGATGAACATGTTTCTTTAGCTCGTATGAAATCATTTTTTTGGCGTAAATATTTATTCCTGGTCTTTTATTTTTTAGTTTGCGTCCAAACTTTTACTGTTCGACCAGGTTTTCGTTCGGTTATCTTAGGTGACCAGGTTGTGACAAGAAGTTTCTATAAGTTGATTTCTCTTTCTTGAGTTCTTTTTTGGTTTTTAATTGCCGGATCGTATCAGATCCGGACCTTTTGCTTAATAGATTTTTTTATTTTGAACTATTTAAGCCTTCTCGATCGGCGCGACGCATGGGTCAAGGCCCGATAACGCATGTTTTTATATCGTTCGAACTTATACATGGATATGCTATGATTTATATTTGCAAAATACAGATCGCTTTATTGATAGTCATAGTTCCGGGGCATACCCTCCCGGTTTACAAGGAAACGGAAACATACCTCGGGGCATTACCCTCCCGATTTTTACATGGAAAAAGAAATACTTAAAAGTAAAAAATAGCGATCTTTTTAGTCCGTAGCGGACTGGCGTTTACATGAAGCATTTTTTTAGATGAACCCCATTCCATGTTCTGGGTACGGGGGTTCCGTCGATTTTCTCAAGCACGTAAGAACCTTTATCGCTTGCTTCTTTTATGCGATACGGCCCCTCCCATTTTGGGGTCAATTTCCCAGGAGCTTCGACGCGGGTTGCAACGTTGCTTCGGAGCACAAAGTCTCCGACTTGAAACTTGTATAGTTTAGCACGGGCATTGTAGTATTTCTCGATCTTCTTTTTGTACCGTGCTTCTTTAATTGCAGCAACGTTCCGACGTTCTTCCAGTAGATCAAGATTGGATCGAAGCTCCTGTTCGTTCTCCTCCCAATTTTTACACCATTGATTAGGGAGCCCGATTTCGGCGGGGATCACGGCTTCAGTGCCGTATGTAAGTGTAACAACCCTCGGTAAACCAGCACCCTCATAATAATTCGACACCCCATTATATTGTAAAATGTTCCCATATATCTTATATTACACCCCGTATGTGAAATCCGAGCCCGAAATAGGTTATAATATATAAAATAAATTAAAAATCTGAAAGTGTAAGCTGAGGCGGGCCGCGTAGGACCTCACCTCAAGCTTACGCGGGCCGCGCGGACTCATCAAACGCGGATACACCAGATGCCGACACGTGTCGACATCGTGTCAAGCCTAGTGGTGATCCGGACGAGCTATAGGTTGACCGCGTGTTGACACGGGCCGCGTAAGGATTAGCCTTACCTTACACGGGCCGCCTGGAAGTCTGATATCACAACTATAAATAGCAGGCATCAGTTTTTGATTTCCGTCGCTCATTCACACTTCTCAATCTCGAATTCTGAAAGTATTAAGCATTATAGTCGGGTACTATACCCCTAATTAGCGAGGTTCTGCTCCAATGTAAGTATTATAACCCTAGTTTCGTAATAGTTACACTGCCCGATTGATTTAGGGTTCCGTAACAACTGTCGTGGTTCTGCCCGACGTAGTTGTTGGAATGCCGTCTCGGGGAGGGTATTATTAATAATTTCAAAGGGTTATGATACTAACCAATGTACATTTGTATAAATTATAGATTATACCCAGGAAACCCTTACGAAAAGCCTAAGACAGCAAAGTGAGTAATCTCCTTTTTATTAATAGTTTTTACAAAACCTTAATTATTTTACAATGCAATTAAGCAGTGATTGAGTCTTTGTAGTTCTTCAATTACTGCCGGTATTTGGGGTTTTGTATACAAAATTTATTACTTGCGAGTAGTAAGTCGGGACGACAGTACGTTACCATTGGACGACGAGTAGCCAATGTGTAATATGACCCACAAGTCAAGGATTGACAGTACTGATTGAGTAATTGGGTAGAAATAAACAATGTGATCGCTCTCAATACTGTGTTAATTGATAAAATGTTTCTTAATTAAACTGGGATTCACTCACCACTATTTTCCGCTGACAAAATATTTTTAAAACATGTTTCAGGTAACACAATGTGAAAGCCAACTGGGATAAAGCCAGCTTGAGAGCACTGACGGCTTGGAAAATAAGTGGCTATAAAAGTTATCTAAGAAACAATGTTTTAATTAAATAAAATAGGGTTTGTCCCTATAAATGTATTGTAATAAGAAACTTGGTTTTGCCCATGTTATTATTAATATCAAATTTGGTGGTTTTACTCTGATAAACATTTCCTAACTACGGTCCTGATGTAAATTCCGCTGCGAGATCAAACAAACTGATACCACCAAACTCTGAGCTCGCGTCCGCCCGTTCCCGGGGATCAGGGATCGGGGGTTGCGACAGAAGGTGGTATCAGAGCCTAGCCACTGGTCTGAGCCAAAGAAGTGTTCTGCTGACACTTAAATTTTATATTTTATGTTAGGAAATAAATTACGGAAATACATGCATAACTGTATTTAATTGTTATGTGTTATTTGACTATTTGTTAGTTTTCAGTATGAGTGATCAAGGACCATCAGATGTGAATCGTCAGTTAGCTGATTCACCTAGGAGTGAAGGTACATCATCACAGCCTGCCCTTTCAGGGTATTCTGCTGATCAGGAGGAGGGAATATTTACCTTTAGAGCTAAATCGAAAGAACCATTTCCTAATAAGAAACGAGGATGGTTCAGTAAAGAAGCTTTTGCTCGTAGGAAGAGAATGCGAAAATTGCAACAGCAAAGGGCTTTAGCAGCCATTAAGCGAGAGACAGATGCCCATACTCAAGATATGCTAAATAGAAGCCTAGCTAATTTCCATATCCTAGCTATAACTGCTGTTGACCCAGGTCTGGAACAATTAGTAGCCCCACAACCACAAAACCCAGAACAACCCATGGAAATAGAAAACCCGGAAAACCAAGTGGAAATGCACGACTTTAACCCAGAAGAAATCCCAAGGATGCCTGCACCGAATCCCCTTGACCCGAATTACGACCCCTGGTGGGACAATAATAGGGACTTTGTGCAACGTTACCCTATCCAGGATTATCCACCCATACAGAACATAGAAGCTTACCCAGGTATGGACCCTTTAGATCCCTATTACCAAGATGATTATATTAGGGAGATATTAGAGGATCCTTACCAATTTCAGGAACCAGCACCCCAGATTCCAAACCCAGTCCTAGAACCTGCACCCCCAATGAGTGCAGAAAACGTCCAAGAACTTAGGACTTTCGGGGAGGAAATTTTAGAAAGCAGCGAGAGGATGCGTCAGGTGGGAGAGCGTCTCGTATGGAAATACGATGAGCGCAATATGGATTTTTGGATGAATCCATAACCATGAATGTTAGAGTGGAGGAAGCGGTAGTAATAATAATATAATAAAATAAAATAAGATATGTGTGTACGGATGCATATTATTATTTTATTTATGTTGGTATTGTAATCTTTATTTCTGTACTAGTGTGTAATAGACGCATAGTATATGAAAAAGAGTATAGTGGCAATGATCGACGGTTTTGGTTAAATTATGTGTCATGTGAATTGTGATATTACTTATTATCTTGTGATATTAATATGGGATAAATGTTTAAAATCCAGATGGCCGACGAAGGAAATCAAGGAAATCCGAATAACGATAACCAAAGTAACATTAACGTGGTTAATGAGAATCCAAGCATCAATAACAATAACAATCAAGTGGACAATAGTGCTATCCAACATATAGTGGCACAGGGAATTATAGATGCTATGCCATTTATTCTTCAAACTATTAAGGATGCTGATAATAAAAGTAAACATAGCAGTAAGCGACCTGTTGAACCAGAAAACAACGTGAACAATGGACCTGTACTTCAAATGCCCATTCCCAAAAGAAGAAGAACCGTGCCTTACGGTTGTTCTTATAAAGAATTTTGGTCTTGTAAACCAATGGAATTCTCGGGCAATGAAGGGGCCATTGCAACTCTACGCTGGATAGAAAAAACTGAGGCAGTCTTAAAGATAAGCAAGTGTGCTGAAGAAGATAAGATATTGTTTGCTTCTAATCTGTTTAAGAATGCAGCACTAGAATGGTGGAACACTATCCTCCAGACAAGAGGAAGTGATAGGACTTATAATATGGAATGGGAAGAATTTAAAAACAAGGTAGAAAGGAAATTCTGCCCACCCAATGAAAAAGAACAGATAGCAAACAAATTCCTAAACCTTAGGATGACTGGTGTGGATAGTAAGGGATACACTAAAATATTCTTTGAATATGCTAGAATAGTGCCAACTCTTGCTTCCCCAGAACCAGTTTTAATCTCCCGTTATATTTGGAGATTAATTGGAGAAATAAGACATGTAGTCAAGGCAGCTAGACCTCAAACCATAGAAGAAGCTGTAGAACTAGCTAATACCTTGACTGATGAATTAGTCCGTACCCGAGAAGAAGATCAAAGGAGAAACCTAACCCAGAAATTGACTCAAGAATTTCGTTCTGGAAATTCTAACCATGGGAGAAATGTAGGTTCTACCTCTGCACCCTACTGTAGGAATTGTAAAAGAAAGCATTCAGGAAGATGCTCTGTGTACTGTAACTTTTGCAAAATATCGGGACACAAGGAGGAAGATTGCAGGAAGAAAAACAGCAGGATATGCTACAACTGTAGAGAACAAGGTCACATCAAGCCAAACTGCCCAAAATTAGCCCCAGCTACAGATAACAAGAATACTAAAAATGCTAGAGCATTTGTTCTGACTGCAGATGAAGCCAAGATGATTCCAGATGTCATAGTTGGTACGTTTTTAGTTAATGATGTTTTTGCTAAAGTATTATTTGACTCTGGTGCAAACCAAAGTTTTATTAATACACCGTTTTGCAAATTTCTAAATCAGTCATTAACTAAACTACCACTAGAATGTTTAGTAGAGACAGCTAATGGAGAAACCGTTAGAATTTCTGAAATCTTGTAGGGAGCAAGAATAGAAATTTTAAATCAGAAATTTATTGCAAATCTTTATACCATGAATCTAGCAGGATTTGATGTCGTTTTAGGAATGGATTGGTTAATAGCCAATAAAGCCAACATTTTATGTGATCAAAAGTCAATTCAAGTAAATTCATCAAAAGGTAAAATGATCACAATTAAAGGAGATAAACCTTCTAGGTTCACTAAGTTCATCTCTGCAATGAAAACTACACGTTGTATAAGAAAAGGTTCTATAGTGTATTTGATTTCTATAATCACTAACACTAAAGGAAAAGAACTAAAAGATATTCCAGTAGTATCTCAGTTTTCAGATGTCTTTCCAGAAGAATTACCAGGACAACCTCCAGACAGAGAAGTTGAATTCAGAATTCACTTGCTACCAGGAACATCACCAATTGCCAAAGCACCTTACCGTTTAGCACCTGCATAAATGCAAGAATTAAAGAAACAACTAGATGAATTGTTAGAAAAAGGATTTATACATCCAAGTTCGTCTCCATGGGGAGCGCCGATATTGTTTGTTAAAAAGAAAGATGGATCAATGCGTATGTGCATTGATTACCGTGAATTAAACAAGGTCACGATTAAGAATCGGTACCCATTACCGAGAATCGATGATTTGTTTGATCAATTGCAAGGAGCTCGATTTTTCTCTAAAATCGATTTAAGGTCAGGATATCATCAATTAAAGGTACAGGAAGAGGATATTCCTAAAACCGCATTTAGAACAAGGTATGGCCATTATGAATTTACTGTCATGCCATTTGGTTTAACCAATGCCCCAGCTGCATTTATGGACATGATGAACCGAATATGTAAGCCATATTTGGATAAATTCATAATTGTTTTCATATATGATATTCTAATTTACTCTAAGAGTAAAGAAGATCATGCAAGGCATTTGCACGCACTTTTAAGTTTGTTAAGAAAGGAAAAACTTTATGCTAAGTTTTCAAAGTGCGAATTTTGGTTAGAACAAGTACAATTTCTTGGACACCTAGTCAATCATGAAGGAATTCATGTAGATCCAACAAAGATTGAGGCAATTACCAAATGGAAAACTCCTGAATTACCAACCGAGGTTAGAAGTTTCTTAGGATTGGCCGGGTATTATAGAAGATTTATTAAAGATTTTTCTAGAATAGCCATTCCTTTAACTAAGCTAACTTGTAAATCTGTTAAGTTTGAATGGGGAATAAAACAAGAAGAAGCCTTTAGAATTCTTAAGCAAAGATTAACCCATACACCCATACTAGTATTACCAGAAGGAAATGAAAACTTTGTAGTCTATTGTGATGCTTCTAGATTAGGTTATGGATGTGTATTGATGCAACGTCATAAGGTTATAGCTTATGCATCAAGACAACTTAAGAATCATGAAGAGAATTACTCAACCCATGATTTAGAATTAGGAGCTATAATTTTTGCTCTTAAAATTTGGAGACATTACCTTTATGGTAGTAAGTTTACCATATTTACTGATCACAAAAGTTTAAGGTATGTTTTCGGGCAGAAAGAGTTGAATATGAGACAGAGACGTTGGATGGAATTTCTTAGTGATTATGATTGTGATATCCAGTATCATGAAGGAAAAGCAAATGTAGTGGCAGATGCTTTAAGCCGAAAGTATCATGAAAAGCCAAAAAGGGTACGTTCTCTTAAATTAAATCTACAAGTAGATTTAAATGATCAGATAAGAGAAGCATAAGAATCAGTAATCAAGAATGATACTGAAAAATTAAAAGGTATGCTAAACGAATTGAAACAAGGAACAGATGGAATTTGGAGATTTCATGAAAAGAGAATATGGATACCTAAATTAGGAAACCTACGTAATCGTATATTAGAAGAAGCCCATAAATCTAAGTATACGATGCACCCAGGAAGTGATAAAATGTACCAGGATTTAAGGAAAAATTTCTGGTGGATAGGAATGAAAAAGGACATAGCAGCCTATGTTTCTAAATGTTTAACTTGTTTACAAGTTAAAGCTGAACATCAGAAACCCTCAGGTTTGTTACAGCAATTAGAAATGCCAGTTTGGAAATGGGAATTTATAACAATGGATTTTGTTACTAAATTACCTAAAACCAAGAAAGGAAATAATACAATCTGGGTGATTATAGATAGACTAACCAAGTCAGCTCATTTTCTACCAATGAAAGGAACAATTAGTATGGAACAATTAGCTAAGTTGTATGTAAATGAAATTGTTTCTTTACATGGCATTCCTTTATCAATTGTTTCTGATAGGGATAGTCGATTTACCTCTCATTTCTGGTCAAGTTTCCAAAAGGCAATGGGAACCAAGTTAAGATTAAGCACAACCTATCACCCACAAACGGATGGACAAAGTGAAAGAACAATTCAGACAATGGAAGATATGCTTAGAGCTTGTGTAATTGATTTTGGAGGTAATTGGGATGATCACTTACCTTTAATAGAATTTGCTTATAATAATAGTTATCACACAAGTATCAATGCTGCACCATTCGAAGCACTTTATGGAAGAAAGTGTCGAACCCCAGTCTGTTGGGCAGAAATTGGGGAAAAACAACTATCTGGACCTGAGATAGTGCTGGAAACAACCGACAAGATTATTCAAGTCAAGGAACGACTGAAAGCAGCACGTGATAGACAAAAGAGTTATGCTAATAACCGACGTAAGCCGTTGGAATTTCAAGTAGGAGATAAAGTATTGTTAAAAGTCTCTCCTTGGAAAGGAGTGGGAAGATTCATCAAACGGGGAAAGTTAAGTCCCAGGTATGTTGGACCTTTTAAGATTATTAGAAGAATAGGACCTGTAGCCTATCAGCTACAACTGCCAGAGGAAATGGCAGGTATACATGATGTGTTTCATGTATCAAACCTCAAAAAGTGTTTAGCTGATGAATCACTGATAGTACCTCTTAGGGGTGTGCACGGTTCGGTTCGGTTCGGTTTTTGGGTAAAATCAAAACCGAAACCGAAATGTCGGTTTTTGGGTTTTAAAAACCATTCGGTTTTGGTTTTTTTCGGTTTCGGTTTTTCGGTTTTTACGTCGGTTCGGTTCGGTTTTTCGGTTATTTCGGTTTTTGGAACAAAAATATGTAAGATTCAAAAAATAAAAAGTATAATTTATATTATAACAATCTTTTTATATGTTATATTTAAGTTATTATAGTTCACCTCTTTAATTAGTATTGTTTACATAAACCTAACCTTCTAATATATTTTTATGTTTCTTCAAAGTTTTATTAAATTTAATTTTTATATTAAATTTTGTTATATCTTATAGGTAATAATAAATCATTTCAGTTATAATGTTTTTATTATAAACACTTTACATTCAAGAATAAAATTAACATTTTCTACTAGCATTGGGTTAAACACTTAAACAATTTAAACTTAAACATAAAAATATATGGATTGTAACTTATCGGTTCGGTTCGGTTTTTTTTCGGTTATTGAAAACGTTTATCCGAAAACCGAACCGAAATTTTCGGTTATTAAAAATCCGAAAACCGAACCGTCGGTTTTTGTTTCGGTTCGGTTTTTTTGGTTCGGTTATTTCGGTTATTCGGTTACGGTTCGGTTATTTCGGTTTTCTTGCTCACCCCTAGTACCTCTTAAAGATATAGAGGTAAATGAACAACTCAAGTTTATAGAAAGGCCTCTACAAATTGAAGACAGAAAAGTCAAGAATCTCAAGAATAAGCGTCTAGTTTTAGTCAAAGTGAAGTGGGATTCCAAAAGAGGACCTGAGTATACATGGGAACTCGAGTCAGAAATGAAAAAGAAATACCCGCATTTATTCCAGTAGATCTCGAGGACGAGCTCTAAAATAAGGTGGGGAGAATGTAACAACCCTCGGTAAGCCAACACCCTCACATAATATTTTGACACCCCATTATATTGTAAAATGTTCCCATATATCTTATATTACACCCCGTATGTGAAAACCGAGCCCGAAATAGGTTATAATATATAAAATAAATTAAAAATCTGAAAGTGTAAGCTGAGGCGGGCCGCGTAGGACCTCACCTCAAGCTTATGCGGGCCGCGCGGACTCATCAAACACGGATACACCAGATGCCGACACGTGTCGACATCGTGTCAAGCCTAGTGGTGATCCGGACGAGCTATAGGTTGACCGCGTGTTGACGCGGACCGCGTAAGGATTAGCCTTACCTTACGCGGGCCGCCTGGAAGTCTGATATCACAACTATAAATAGCAGGCATCAGTTTTCGATTTCCGTCGCTCATTCACACTTCTCAATCTCGAATTCTGAAAGTATTAAGCATTATAGTCGGTTACTATACCCCTAATTAGCGAGGTTCTGCTCCATTGTAAGTATTATAACCCCAGTTTCGTAATAGTTACGCTGCCCGATTGATTTAGGGTTCCGTAACAACTGTCGTGGTTCTGCCCGACGTAGTTATTGGAATGCCGTCTCAGGGAGGGTATTATTAATAATTTCAAAGGGTTATGATACTAACCAATGTACATTTGTATAAATTATAGATTATACCCAGGAAACCCTTACGAAAAGCCTAAGACAGCAAAGTGAGTAATCTCCTTTTTATTAATAGTTTTTACAAAACCTTAATTATTTTACAATGCAATTAACCAGTGATTGAGTCTTTGTAGTTCTTCAATTACTGCCGGTATTTGGGGTTTTGTATACAAAATTTATTACTTGCTAGTAGTAAGTCGGGACGACAGTACGTTACCATTGGACGACGAGTAGCCAATGTGTAATATGACCCACAAGTCAAGGATTGACAGTACTGATTGAGTAATTGGGTAAAAATTAACAATGTGATCGCTCTCAATACTGTGTTAATTGATAAAATGTTTCATAATTAAACTGGGATTCACTCACCAGTATTTTCGGCTGACAAAATATTTTTAAAACATGTTTCAGGTAACACAATGTGAAAGCCAACTGGGAAAAAGCCAGCTTGAGAGCACTGACGGCTTGGAAAATAAGTGGCTATAAAAGTTATCTAAGAAACAATGTTTTAAATTAAATAAAATAGGGTTTGTCCCTATAAATGTATTGTAATATGAAACTTGGGTTTTGCCCATGTTATTATTAATATCAAATATGGTGGTTTTACTCTGATAAACATTTCCTAACTACGGTCCTGATGTAAATTCCGCTGCGAGATTAAACAAACTGATACCACCAAACTCTGAGCTCGCGTTCGCCCGTTCCCGGGAATCAGGGATCAGGGGTTGCGACAGTAAGACTGAACGGTGTTTCTCCGTTACTAGTCTTGTGCAGCGTTCGGTGCGCCCACAACACGTTCGGCAGTTCGTCTGCCCATCCTTTGCCTTCGTAACCAAGTCTTCTTTTTATTTCGTCTATGATCCGTCGGTTTATCTGCTTGACTTGTCCGTTCCCCTGAGGGTGAGAAACCGAAGAGAAGACTTGGTTAATTTTTAGATTCTCGCACCACCGCTTGAATGGGTTCTCCGCGAATTGTTTTGCATTGTCGCTCACAATGTAGAGTGGAAGAACTAAACGACACACGATCTGCTCCCAGAAGAATCTTGTCACGTTATAACCGGAAATGACTGTGAACGGTCGTGCTTCCACCCATTTGGTGAAATAATCCACCGCTACTAACAGATACTGAGCGCTTCCGCTCGATCGCGGGAAAGGTCCGACTATGTCGACGCCCCATTTCCTGGAAAGGCCATGCGGCGGTTACCGGGATTATCTCATTCTTCGCTCGAAGGCTCACTGGTGTGTGCTTTTGGCATTCGTAAAATTGCTGGAGTTCTTTAACTGCACTCTCATGCATCCCGGGCCAATAATATCCTGCGTTTTTTACCTTTGTTACGATCATTTTTGGCCCGGCGTGGATCCCGCAAATGCCATAATGTATTTCTCTAATGATATAGCTGGCCTGTTCTGGATCGATGCATTTTAACAGAGGCCCAAGGAAAGTCTTTCGGTACAACCCCCTTCCTTCATCTGATACTGAAGAGAGTTGATCTGGATTTTTCTAGCCTCTGCTTTATCAACTGG
>JARYGA010049791.1:0-41510 GCA_030545235.1 Helianthus tuberosus
GGTAAGGTTTTGAGCTAGATTTCTCCTCTGGTCTTCTCGTGTACGAACTAATTCATCAGTCAAGGTGTTTGCTAGTTCTATAGCTTCCTCTATGGTTTGGGGTCTAGCTGCCTTGACTATATGCCTAATCTCACTGATTAATCCCCAGATATAACGGGAGATTAATAATGGTTCTGACGATGTAAGGGTTGGCACTATTCTAGCATATTCAAGGAATAATGTAGTGTACCCTTTACTATCTACTCCAGTCATTCTAAGGTTTAAGAACTTATTTGCTATCTGTTCTTTTTCATTGGGAGGACAAAATTTCCTTTTCACCATGTTCTTAAATTCCTCCCATTCCATATTATAAACCCTATCACTTCCCCTAGACTGGAGGATAGTGTTCCACCATTCTAAGACTGAGTTCTTAAACAAATTGGAGGCAAACATTATCTTATCCTCTTCCGCACACTTGCTTATCTTTAATACAGCCTCAGTCTTTTCTATCCAGCGTAGAGTTGCAATGGGTCCTTCATTGCCCGAGAATTCTATTGGTTTGCAGGACCAGAATTCCTTGTAAGAACAACCATAAGACATGGTCTTTCTTCTTTTGGGAATGGGTACTTGAAATATAGGTCCATTGTTTACGCTGTAATCTGGTTTAGTTGGTCGCTTACTGCCATTGTTACTTTTATTATCCGCTTCCCTAACTGTTTTGATAATATATGGCATTGCATCTATTATCCCTTGTGCCACTATGTGTTGGATGACACTGTTATCCACTTGGTTTCCATTTTTATCATTGTTCGGATTATCATTATTCGGGTTATTGTCGTTCTGGTTATTATCATTCTGGTTTTCCTGGTTCACTTCGTTGTCCATCTGAATTTTAAACATTTACCACGTATTAATATCACAAGATAATATTTAATACAACCCATCACACAACACGCATGTTGATAAAAAACGTCGAACATTGCGACTTACTCTTTCTTATATATAGTAGGCATTTAATACAAACTGATACTGGAATTTAAAATTACAATACTACTATGCGTCTATAGCTATCGTTTAGATTTTTTTCCACCCATACACACATATTATATATATATATATAGAGAGAGAGTAGGAGTTGGGTGGAAAGTCTATTTTTCCTAGAAAGTCTAGGAAGGAATAAGAATTGGACATGTGTCATTAAGGGATTTTAAGTAGAAGGGCTATCATGTAATTTCACATTTTAATTTTATTTTTGGAATGTATCTTCATTAACTAAAATTCCATGATTTTCGGAATTTTTTATTATTTTCGAATTCAAATCTGGAAGTCAATGTGTTCATTAACTAAAATTCCATGTCACATTACATCGCATATTCCATTGTTCAGAAGATTACTGGAATTTATCAGCATGTTCTTGGTGCTGTGTTTTAACAGTTTACAGGGCTAAAGTCAATTTTTTTTATAGATCCCACAATATAAAGATGGTAAAACACAAGGTATGAATCTGATTGCTGTTAAAACACAATTGTATGAATCTGAATGCTAAAACACAAGTGTATGAATCTGCTTGCTGTTAAAACACAACTGTATGAATCTGTTTGCTGTTAAAACACAACTGTATGAATGCTAAAACACAGCTGTATGAATCTGCTTGCTGTTAAAACACATCTGTATGAATCTGGATGTTAAAACACATCTGTATGAATCTGCTTGCTGTTAAAACACATCTGTATGAATCTGCTTGCTGTTAAAACACATCTGTATGAATCTGTATGAATCTGGATGTTAAAACACATCTGTATGAATCTGCTTGCTGTTAAAACACAACTGTATGAATATGCTTGCTGTTAAAACACATCTGTATGAATCTGGATGTTAAAACACATCTGTATGAATCTGCTTGCTGTTAAAACACATCTGTATGAATTTGCTTACTGTTAAAACACATCTGTATGAATATGTTTGCTGTTAAAACACATCTGTATGAATCTGAATGCTAAAACACAACTGTATGAATCTGAATGCTAAAACACAACTGTATGAATCTGGATGCTAAACCACAACTATATGAATCTGCTTGCTGCTAAAACACAACTGTATTAATTTGCTTGCTGTTAAAACACAACGTCAAGAAAACGGAGATGACATGAACAATATTTGAATGGTGATGATGAACTCGGAGATGGTGGAGATTGAGAAGTGTTTTAATTTGATCCGGTGCTCTCCATCGTTTCTAAAGTTATCTTCTTCCATGATTGTAGTTATTTTTGGTAGGGATTGGGGTTTCCAAGATGGGTTTGGAGAGAGAGAGAGAGAGGGAAAATCGCTTGAATTTAGGAACTGGCGGTTATCAAATTGATTTAAAACACGACCATTGACAAAATTGCCCCTACTCATTTAAAACAATCAATTAATTAAACTCAAATATTACAAGATTGCCATTGATTTAATCTCAACCCTTAAACACACCAATCGGATGGACCAGATCGCTTCCTAGACTTTCTAGGAAAAACACACTTTCCGTGCGAACCCTACTCTATATATATATATAGGGAGGAGCTCATGCGAGAACCACCTATATTGTGAGAACCGCGAGAACCAATGTGAACACAACCTAAAATAGCTAAAAAAACCTAACCCCCCCCCCCCCAAAAAAAAAACCTAAACCCCCCACCCCCCCTCCTCATAAAAAAACCTAACCCCCCCCCCCCCCCAAGCTAAATGCTAAAAACTAAAACCTAAAAAAAACCTAACCCCCCCCCCCCCAAAAAAAAACCTAAACCCCCCTCCCCCACCCCCCAAAAACCTAAACCCCCCCCCCACCCCAAGCTAAAATGCTAAAAACTAAACCCCCAAAAACCTAAAAAAATCTAAAAAATCTAGAAAAAATCTAAAAATTTTTTTTTGAATTTTTTAATATTTTTTATGTTAAAATCGCTACTTTTAGAAGCCAAATTTTTTTTTTTTTTAAATTTAAAATTTTTTTTTTGGCTTCAAAAAGTAGCGATTTTTTAATAAAAAATATTGAAAAATTCAAAAAAAAAAAATTTTGTGTGCTTTTTAGCTATTTTTAGGCATTTTTGGTTGTGTTCACATTGGTTCTCGCGGTTCTCGCAATAAGAAGTGGTTCTCGCATGATCTTCTCCCTATATATATATATATATATATATATATATATATATACATATTACTACCACCACCATTACGGATATGGGTTCATTCAGAACTCCATATTGCGCTCGTCATACTTCCAGACGAGTCGCTCTCCAACCTGTCTCATCCTCTCGCTACTTTCTAAAATCTCTTCTCCGAAAGTTCGGAGCTCTTGCACATTTTCTACACTCATTGAGGGTGCAGGTGCTGGGATTCGGTTTGGGAACTGGGGCATGGGTTCCTAGTATGGGTATGGATTCTCTAGAATTTCTCTAATGTATTCATCGTTATCATAGTAGGGATCTAGAGGGTCCAAACCTGGGTAGGCTGCTAGATTCGGCATGGGTTCATCTTCTGGTATTGGGTAACGCTGCTGGTAATCCCTATGTTCATCTAACCACGGGTCGTAGTCTGGGTCTAAGGGATTTGGCGATGGTATCCTAGGTATCTCTTCGGGATTAAAATCATGCATTTGGATTTGATTTTCTGGGTTGTTTTCTATTTCCATTGGCTGGGTAGGGAACAATGGTAATGGTTGGGGTACTATGAGTTGCTCCAAGTTAGGGTCGACAGCTATGGTTGCTAGGATATGTAAATTGGCTAAACTTCTATTAAGCATATCCTGGGTGTGGGCATCTGTCTCTCTCTTAGCGGCTGCTATGGCTCGCTGCTGTTGTAACTTTTTCATTTTTTCCTACGTTCATGCGCTCCTCTACTGAACCATCCTCTCTTTTTAGGAGGGAATGACTCTTCAGACTAAGCCTTAAACACGAATATCCCATCTTCATTGTCAGCTGAATACCCTGAGAGGGCAGGCTGTGAAGAGGTGCCTTCGCTCCTAGGTGAGCTGGACAACTGACGATACACGTCGGAAGGTCATTGGTTGCTCATACTGTAAACTAACAAATAGTCAAATAACACACAACAATAATATACAATTATGCACATAGTTCCGTAGAAATTTTCCTAACACTTTGGATAATATTTTGGTGTCAGCAGAACACATCTGTGGCTGAATCAGTGACCTGGCTCTGATACCACCTTCAGTCGCAACCATGTTCCCTAACAACCCAGGGAACGGGCGGCCGCAGCCAGTTTTGGTGGTATCTGTGTTTATCATTTTGGCAGCGGAAATTTCATAATATTAAACACGTGGGAATAATCCCAAGTTTTAAGTACACGCATTTTTATAGGGATACACCCTAGTTTATTTAATAAAAACATTTCTTTATTTTAGGTAACTTTATAGCCACTTTTCCAAGCCTTTAGTGCTGTCCAGCTGGCTTCTATTTGGCTTTCACATTTTGTTACCTGAAACGCGTTTAAAAACATTTTGTCAGTGGGAAATACTGGTGAGTAAATCTCAGTTTAATTGAGTTAAGTAAAACCATTGTACAGTATTGAGGGCGGTCGAGCAATTACATTTGTTTCCATCTACTTTAATTACCACCCACGGTACTGTCAACCCGACTTGTGGTCATATTACTCCTCGCAAGGTAGTAACAAATTTTGTATACAAAACCCCAACATACCGATGATAATTGTAGAATACAAATACTTAATAACTGTTTAATATATTATTAATTATGTGAGGTTTTCTAAAAACAATTTGCAAAACGGAGATTACTCACATTGTTGTCTTAGGTTTTCCCTAAGGGTTTCCTGGTGATTATCTATAAATTACACAAATGCACACGTGTTAGTATAATAACCCAATATTTACATTAGTAATACCCTCCCTGAGACGGCATTCCAACGACTACGTCGGGCAAAACCTCGACAGCCGTTACGGAACCATGGATCAATCGGGCAGCATATCTAATACGTAACCGGGGTTATGATACTTACAATGGAGCAAAACTTCGTTATTTAGGGGGGGTATTATGCCCGGAAATTACTTTAACTCTATAGAAATTCGAGAGAGAAAGAAAGGAATGAGCGAGTTCGACTGAAGGCCGATGCTCCCAATTTATAGAAGTAGATTTGGGGTCCCTCGCGGCCCGCATAGGAAACAGCAAGGGGCTTCGCGGCCCACGTCATAGGCTGGGTAGGCACTAGCCTGGCCCAATCGCTGATCTAGCATCGACACGCGTTTGACATGTGGCGGCACCGGGTGTAGCCCTGACTCCAAGCTGTCGCGCCCCTCGTAGCCCGAAGGCAAAGCCTTCGCGGCCCGCGAGCTCCATTAAAACTTGGTTTTTATTTTATTTTTAATTATGTAAGGGTGTTTGGGCTCGGTTTTCACATATGGGGTGTATTTTAGGATGTATTGGGGTACTTTAAATATTTTAGGGGTGTCGAAAATTATTTAGGAGGGTTGTTATAGAGATGTGTATATTTACGGTGCTCTCCCAAACAAATATAAAATCTCCATATAGTTCTAACAATAATCAAGTGGTAGACACATCTACGTATAAATCACTCGGAACAAATCTCGCAAGATTTATCAAAGGTATACAATAACATATAGTTTTTTTCCTTTCATATGTTAGAATTCACACTTGTGAATTTTCCAATGACTTCTAACGAAGTACTTCAACATGAATCTCGTTTGTGTATTTCATCTCAACACACTCACTACTGACTCGTGATGTGGTTACACATTTGATGTCTTGTCTTTGACATTTAGTCAATACAGCAACTCTTAAGTTGTTTATGTCCAAGAATTTTCATGTGCTATCCGTCTAAAACCATATTCTGTTAAACAATGTATAATTGGCGTTATAATTATTTCCATAAAAATAATTTATACGTCACAAAGAGTGATTTATTTCTTTGTAAAAAATTGCATGTGTTATCCGAAGATATTGAACACAAGACAATAACATACATTGGAAATTAAATCATAAGTGCCAAACACTTTTGAAATTTAAACGGAAGCATAGACGATATGTAGATATCAAATATCAACGTGTTTTAATCTTCAACACTTTATATTCTGACCGAAATCTTCTCAACGATATCGTCCCATGGCATGTCTTGAGGTACTCCCTCAATAAGACTTCATGCACTTGTAAGTACAAGTTCCCCATTTCATCTTGAAACTTTGAACTTGGACAAGTTTGCTCAAACAACACAAAGTTGTTACAAATGCTACATTTAAGTAGCAAACTTGAACAATTAAATTTGTTCACAACAACACCAAGTTGCTTTCCACCAAATCATATTCACGAGATTGTTACTTTGTTCAACAAATGCTTCTTCTAGCAAGAGTAGCAAACCATTTGAATTCTAAAACTATGCAAAATAGGCAATTAAATATTTACATAAAACATTTTCATTCCTTATGGCTTATACAAAGTACAATCTTTAACCTTGTATTTGTGATACACATTTTTCTAACACAGGTGTTAGAAAATTTAAGTCATTTTATATAAAACATGACCATTTAGATTTAGAAATCACAAATTAAAGTTGGTGATAAATCACACACAACTATACCATCACTTTATGGTGATTTAATTCTTGTTTTCTTACTCTTGTATTTTTTTTTCAATCTCATCAAGTTATACATATAGCCTACTTTTAATACAAGAGACATGGGGTGGAGATAAGTCTCACTTAATTAAAGATTTTATTAGAGACATAAACTCTAATAAAAACTAATAAATTGACATAAAACTCTCCATAAGAGTTTATCTTCCATATGAAGAGTCTAGTAAATGATTTTAATTTCATTATATTCATATAAATACCACACCATCACTTTATGGTGATTTAATTCCTTGAAGTCAATCAAACATCAACTTCAATGTATGATATTTTATTTCTAAATCATACAAAACATTAAAACAATGCTATAACAAATTACTTATATAAAATGTTTACATAAAACATTTCAAAGCATTTGTATTTTAACCATTTTTAACAATCATGTTAAAATGAAAGAAATTCTAACACGCACGTTAGAAATATTAACATTTCCACAAAATGTTAATTTGACTTGCTAAAAACACATATATGGTTCAAATAAACAAGTCATTTCTAAAACACACGTTAGAAACTAAACAATTAAAAAATTTCTTCCAAACTAACGTTTTTCATGAACGTTTCTAACACACATGTTAGACAACAAATGATTACAAAAAATCATTATATGACTTATTTGTTCATATTAATCCATGGGTGGATCAATAGTCTACTTTAAATAGAGACTTAATTAGAGACATAAAACTCTAATCAAGTAACATAAAACTCTTATTTAAAGACATAAAAACTCTACTTAAGAGAATTTAACGTTTACAAAAAATGATGGTTTACACCAATAATTCCGGTCTAACACACATGTTAGGGAATTTAACGTTTACAAAAAAACGTATGGTTTACAATAATAAACCCGATCTAACACAAAAGTTAGCAAAATTAACGATTCCCAAAATCGTTTTAAAACCAAACGTTGGAACCAAAACTGTTCATTTTGTACCACGGTATAGGATTTAAGATTGTATCTCAATCTCAAAAAATCCAAACACAATAAGTTGTACTACATACATATTTCCCAAAAAAAATATTTATAAGATTATAACCTCTAAAAATATTTTTTTTATTCTATTATAAATCTTTTCGTAAACCCAAAATCCTTATAAATAAGGTTTTTAAGATTGTACCAACAATCTCATGAAATCTGTTTTAAGTTTGTTTGAATTAGGTTCACCTTTTATAAAATATAATTACAGAATATATAATAACGAGACTCTCGTTATTCGTAGGAAATATCATAGTACAATACCGGTTACAATAACTAAATAAAAAGAATATAAAATGTAATTATATATACCAATCATGATTCAAGCCGCATCTATGGTGGGTCCTTCACGCGCACTTGATAGCATCTTAGACTCGAGTATTCATCATCTTGAGTCTTGAAAAATACTCCTTGACTGCAACAAAGAACACACTAAAACGTTGACGATTTTGGTTGAGGCACGTGTCTAACACGCTTCCCTTAAAACAGATTCCGTGCCTCTACTAAAGATGACGTGTCTGTCTCCCATGGTACAACAGCCGAAGCAGTCTGTACTGCCGGAAATGGCCACGCGCCCAAGGTTACACCGAATAGAATTATAGTGTTTGAACTTATGGAAAAATAATGATACGAAGGTGATGGAATCGAGTAGAGAAAACTCATCTCTCTATAATTCCCAACATATGGATGTTCAAGTCTTCATCACATCTCCAAGAATTCTTCATACATATTATCTTTCTCTTGTAGTTTTCTCATCTTTCCAATGAGTCACATAGCCAACCATTTTTTACAAGAGTTATGAATAGTGAAGAGTTTATCTTAATTGGTGATTTTATCAGAGACATAAAACTCTAATAAAAGTTTCACTTAATTAGTGATTTAATTAGAGACATAAAACTCTAATAAAAACTAATCAAGTGACATAAAACTCTACTCAAGAGTTTCACATATGGAGTTTAATTAGTAATTATAATTTCACTCAATTATAAATTAACTAAATATCCTTTCACTAATTTTCTCAATGTTTTGGTTCTTTCAGAAATAGTTAAGAGTAGTGGATAAGGATAACACTAGCTAAGGTTGCATTGATTTGTAGGATGATGCATGTTCAGTTTGGGTTACTGTTGCCAAGGTATCGATTTAGATAGTCACAAACGGTTCATAAACCACCAACTATTAGCGACAATCATGACATGATATGTTAATAAGCTAACCAGTATGTCTCTTCCGAGTGGTAGTTAGTGACCGTTATAATAGTCTTTCATGGTCTATATAAGCTAACATAATTCTTCCATTTGAATAGATTTGAAACCCCCCATTAGTGGCGGATGCAGGAATTTTTTCCAGTGGGTTCAGTGATTTTAGATGCTCCAATTTCATAGGACCGAATATAAAACATGTAGTGTCGGTTCGGGTCAGATCGCTTGGGCCACAAACAATTTCTTGTCCAAGATTTTAACTTATGTTATGAATGACAAACAATTTTATAAGAATCTTAATCTTTGAACAAAATGATTAATGAGATGCTTTGAAGATGAACTTTGGTGACCAATATAAAAGTAAATGATAAAAATTGACACCTTTGTTTAAAATTATCCCTATTGCACATTCAAATACAATATAAATACAGACTTCTAATAAATTTCTAGAAAGTAAAACAAATTACCACTTTCAGTATACACAAATTACCACTTTCAATTCTACAGCAAATTCTTGCAATTGAACACATTTCTAATTCTGGAAGTTCAAGAGTCTAGCACGTGATTATGAAATCATCTTATAACCCATTACCTTCAAGAAAACAATTCACACTTTAAATTACATTAATTTATTTAATAAGATCAAACATATACCTTAAGGTACTCCACAAAATAAAAAAAGGAAATCATGGGCTCCAACGTTAAGATTAGTAAATAATGAAGAAAACTTGTACCCAGTGGTAAAATTTAGTAAATAATGAAGAAAACTTATACCCAGTGGTAAAATTTAGACTATTTGTAGCTTTATTTATAAGTTGTAACCGGTACTTGTTAAGGTTTAGTATGTAGATTAGAATGAGGAATTGCTGAATTGGCTACAAGTGAGATGGATTCAAGCCTATGCCCATAGCAGATAATGGTGTAAGGGCCAAGGCCCATGGGATTAAATGATTAATTTTGTCTAGGTTGAAAAAGAACTAAAATCGGAACAAGGATGAATCGAACATGGAACCTCTTAATTGTAGCAAAGTTCTTTTGACACCAGACCACTCGTCATTTTGTTTATGGGTTCACCACATAATCTATTTATGGGTTCACCCAAATTTCCTATTCATGTTTTCTATTATAATTTTGAAACTTAGTGGATTCGTGTGAACCCGTTACTTAGTATGTGAACCCGCCCCTGCCTCCCATCCTCCACTTGCAACAAAACCTTCATGGCATCAACTAATGGTCGCCGCATAGTCCCTTAACTAAATGAGAGATTAATGACCTTAATAAACTGTCGTTACAGAAATCAACGACGCTTGAGGTTGTCATAAACGTGCTCATAAAACATGTGTTTTATAATATGTCTCGGTGTTGTAAATTAAATATCACGGAACACGCTTGAGGTTGCCATAGACATGCTCTTAAAGCATGTGTTTTATAATATGTCTCCGTGTTGTAAATTAAATATCACGGAAAATTACATGTCAAAAACAAATCTTCTATTATATTGCTAAGTAATTATGCTAGGTTTCAGACATGACTTTTATTTACTTGAACTACTTGATATATAACATAATATTTCGATCAGTTTTTCACCAGGAAGTACAATACAATTAAGAGAGAATTTCAAAGATTGTCCTTTATTATTTTTATAGCCATTTTCAGGCGCTTTCCTTTATGTTCAAAATTGACGAGTTTTGTCCTTTATGTTTTCATATCATACACGTTTTGTCCTTTAGGCCTAACCCAGTTAGTTTTTTCAGTTAAAATTGGTCATGTGCTTTGTACATGAGGGCATTTTTGTCAATTCAAAGGTTGCAGAAGCTTTGAGTTGTAAATCTGCCGACTGTCGTTGAACTTACCTTTGAATTGACAAAAATGCCCTCATATGCAAAGCATATGACCAAATTTAACTGAAAAAACTAACTGGGTTAGGCCTAAAGGACAAAACGTTATGATATAAAAACATAAAGGACAAAACTCGTCAATTTTGAACATAAAGGACAACGCCTGAAAATAGGTATCTAATCTAGCTTATAATAAAAGACTCCAAATACATGTCATTCTCTCCTTCAATCTCATGAATTTTATTTATATTTGTTTAATAAATTTCTTTTAATATTAATTAATAACCAATATATAGATCTAAATATTAATAAAAGACTCCATCTAATGCCATGTGTCACTCTCTCCTTCAACCTTACAAATTTTATTTATATTTACTTTAAAATTTAAAATATTTGTTTAATAATTAATGTATGGTTATCACTTATTATAAATTATATATAATATCAATAAATAATTAAAGATTTAATTAATATAACTAGAATCCATCCGTGTATGATTTTTATATATATTCTTTATATTTTTATTGCAGCTACTGCAATGAAAAAAATACAATTAGTATTAACTTAATTTTTTTTTCTAAACGTAAATCACTAAAAATATGAATACTTGATAAACATTGATATAACTTGAATCACTTATCTTATAAGTGAGGTTATAACAAATCTTCTAATCTAACTTATTGTAAAAGACTTTAAATAATGCCCTATGGCATTAATAAATAAGTAACCATTAAATAGAGTTTACTCTATTAATATATAATATATAATAGTTTATTCAAGTTTTATAAAAATAAAATTTTTAACTTTTTTTTTTTAAATTTATACTGTTGTACCTAATGCATAGGTTTTTTTTTCTTTCTTTTTTTTTTTAACCTAAAACTTTTCTTCTTTTGCAATTTAGACCATTTGTTTTTTTTTTACTTTTAATCCAAAGCTTTCCATCTTTTATAATTTAACCCCAACTCTTTTTTATTTTCAGTTTTGTACACCATACTTTTCATCTTTCCCAAGTTTTTCGTTTCGTTCTAAATTTTGTGAGTTAACGCACCGCAATGTGCGTGTGGGGTTCAACATTTTTTCGTATATTTTTTTTTTCAGTTTGACTGGCCCGTCGCAACACATCTATTTTTCTCCGTTTGACAAGTTTGTCGCAACGCGCGGGTCCTGGATTGACTTAGTTTTTTTTTCTGTGTTTTACGTCTCAGTTTAATTTCTCTGCAACGAGCGTACGTGATTCAAAGATTTTACGTCTGGTTTTCGCATTATTTTTTTGTTTTTATTTATTTTGTTTTTACGAACTTTTTCGGTGTTAATGGTAGCTGATAGTGGTATAGCATTTGTACTACTTGACATAATTTTACGACAACCGCTGCAACGCAGGGGCTTAATACTAGTTTCACTTATTTTTATCCTTATCTTTATCTAAAATTAATAAATAACTTCA
Source organism: Helianthus tuberosus (assembly GCA_030545235.1). Classification (NCBI taxonomy): domain Eukaryota; kingdom Viridiplantae; phylum Streptophyta; class Magnoliopsida; order Asterales; family Asteraceae; genus Helianthus; species Helianthus tuberosus. The sequence goes on from JARYGA010049791.1 coordinate 12,079, forward strand.
ATTTTCCAATTTAGACCCTTTGTTTTTTTACTTTTAACTCAAAGTTTTTCATCATTTGCGATTTACTCACAACTCTTTTTATTTTCAATTTTGATCCACCATACTTTTCATCTTTCCCAAGTTTTTCGTTCCGTTCTAAATTTTAACGCAGTGCAACGTGCATGTAGGGTTCAACATTTTTCGTATATTTTTTCCCGTTTGACTGACCCGTCGCGTCACATCTATTTTTCTGCGTTTGACAAATTCGTCCAACAAGCGGGTTCTGGATGGACTTAGTTATTTTTTTCTATGTTTTACGTTTCGGTTTAATTTCTCAGCAACGAGCGTGCGTGATTTAAAGATTTTACGTCTGCTTTTCGCTCGCCGTTATTTTTTTCCCGTTTTAATTTATTTTGTTTTTACAAGCTTTTCCGTGTTTGTAGTCGCTGAAAATGGTATAGTATTGCTACTACTTGACACAGTTTTATAACAACCGCTGCAACGCAGAGGCTTAATACTAGTAAAAATAATAAAGGACAATCCTTAAAATTCAGTCTAGAAATTAAATAAATTCACCAGAAAGTACAATAGAATTAAATAAATGTGATTATTTCATTATGCATCTTCAGATAAAAGGGATTTGTTATGAGAAGTGAAAACCAATGCCCGACTCAACAGCTATTTAAGATTTATTCTTTTATATAACCTAAAAAAACCAACATAAGATTCTTCTGTGGATGAATATGAATATATAGGAGATTCCATCGCATATACCTAATAGATTCTTCAATGACAAAACCACAAGGCTTGGATCTTTCTCTAGTTAGGTTAGCACTGGCGTGTAGTGGATAAAATGCCAAGACAATGCCGTGAACATTTTTGTTTTTGTTTTATGAAATGGAGTTCACATGCTTTGTCTTTTATATTTTAAAGCCGCCCTTTTGGGAAACAAGATTTAAACGAAGAAACAAAAACACTTGAAAACTGGATGTGGATGACCACATTTTTGTTTTTGTTTTATGAAATGGAGTTCACATGCTTTGTCTTTTATATGGGGTGGATGACCATATATGCCTTACTTCTTGGAGGTGGCTGCCGACATACGTTATTGTTAATTACTTGACTCCAGTGGCGCAACTCAGGAATTATTTTCTGGGGTACGAATGAAGGGTTCAACCAAATTTTCAAGGGGTACAGTTAGGATTTTTATCTTGAAAATACACTAAATTTTTTTAGTTAACTTTCGTTTTGCTCCCTGGGTTTGGTCATTTTAACGGTTTTGCTCCAATAGTTTAAAAGTAGCCATTTTCCTCTCTAATCTTTCGAATTTGTCGCAAGTTTGCTCCCTGTCTCTAACTCAATTAAAACGTTCAATTAAAAGTAGAGGTATTTCGATAGTTTACTCCCTAGCTCTAACTCAATTAAAACGTTTAGTTAAAAGTTGCGGTAGTCGTGGTCGGCAGGTGGTGGTTACAGGTGGTGTTGGATTGCAACACCCCAAAACCCGAAGTATTAAATTGCTAGTGTGTTACCTTGATAGATAGAATGAAATATAATAATTAGGTTATTAAACCTAGTTAAATATCTAGCAAAACAAGTAGGAAAGTAATTTGAGTGACAATTGGGATCAAACAACAAACTTTAAGGGGCAAGATTGTCAAAAGAAGAACTAGAATTTATTAAAACAAAAACTCCACACACACACACACTAGGTGTGTGCGTATGAACGACCAGGAGGAAAGGAAGAAGGGGTGCAAACCCTAACTCAAGAAAAATCTTCAAATTGAAAGGGGAAATCGGCCCTAATCTGATGCATGGACTTAGATTCTTGATCTAGACTTTCTACACATGAGGTAAGTTGTAGAAGTTAATTTAATGATTTGGTATGAAGTGAAACTATGATTAAACTATGAAATTGTATGAAATTGTGCATGTAGAGGTGTTAAAATCACCATTTAGATTATGTGTTATGAACAAGTTCAAGTAATTTGATGATTTAAGGTGAAACCCACAATTTTGAATGAAAGTGGCGACATGGGTGTCACCCATGTCCAATCCTTGTTCAAATCTTGTTGTGCTATGTTGTATGTAATGCGTTCTTGTTAGGTAGATTGAATGTGATATGAATTTGTTGATGTTTTTGTGTTAATTGATGAATGAAAGCATGAAGTAGGAAGTAAAGCATGAAACACTTGTACATTATGCATAAATTCTGGTATGCACGCCAAGTGTTTGATGAAATGCCTAGGTGAGATTAATAGATGAAAAGGTATGCAAGTAATGGATGAAATTGTATAATATGGGGATATGATGTATTTGATGATAAATAAACATAAGAAGTCTATTTTTAGATGGAATTCATGTAGGATTTGGTTGGCCATGTTATTTGGTAAAAGTATGCATTAGAATATTGTACTCTATGTTGGAGTGGTATGATGTTTACTACATGTTTGAATAATTGCTTAATCAAAATTGATAAGTAAAAGTACACTAAATGTGAAGCATATGAGATCATTAGAACATGATGAAGTTAGAATGATGTTGGGTTGTTAAGCATACGTCATGGTGTTAGTTGTAGAATTATGTTACTAGAATGAACGGAATTGAATATGTTTGATGTGTGCATATAACTAGATGATCATGTGGTTGTATGCTTATTGCATCGTGAGTATGAAATGTATATAGTGTCATTAGTATAGTCTACTATAATGACATGGATGTATGAGGTTAAGTCGAAAGTTCATATGATAAATCGTTGACTTTCTGAAAGTCAACTGTGCATAAGTAGCAATGTTAGACTTTTTGTCACAATTGTAATGTTATAGAAAGTTATATGATGTGTGTTATATCCATATGTGTTATATGTGTTGACGTGATGAATTATATGAGTTTGAAAAGATTGACTTGTGGAAATATGCCTTATGCTTGTTAGAATTGACTAATAAAAGTCAAATGTGAAACATGAATTTGATATGATCGTTAATATGTACAATCATGTATGCTAACAAGAATGTGAATGCGATGACATGAAAGTATAGGGATCATGTCAAGATGGATGGAAGCATGGAAGGCTAACGGGTCAAAAGGAGGCGAGGAAAACGGATGCGAATACGGACACTTAAGGTAAGTGATTTCCGGAATCACTTCTTATTTATAAATGAAGTTTGGTATGTTGTATATAGGGAACTATGTAAGAACATTACGGGTAAGGGTAAGTACCAAGGTAAGTTCATATGAACTTCGTCTATCCTTAATGTAAATTAAGATGATAGTCTCATCATGTTAATGGAATGTTCATTATGTTGCTGAATGTTCATCGTGTTAATGGAATGTTCATTATGTTGCTAAATGTTCATCGTGTTAATGGAATGTTCATTATGTTGCTGGATGTTCATCGTGTTAATGGAATGTTCATTATGTTGCTGAATGTTCATCGTGTTAATGGAATGTTCATCGTGTTAATGGAATGTTCATTATGTTGCTGAATGTCCATCGTGTTAATGGAATGTTCATTATGTTACTGAATATCCATCGTGTTAATGGAATATTCATTATGTTGCTGAATGTCCATCGTATCAATGGAATGTTCATTATGTTGCTGAATGTTCATCGTGTTAATGGAATGTTCATTATGTTGCTGAATGTTCATCGTGTTAATGGAATGTTCATTATGTTGATGAATGTTCATCGTGTTAATAGAATGTTCATTATGTTGCTGAATGTTCATCGTGTTAATGGAATGTTCATCATGTTTGTTGGAAGTTGGTCGATTATATTTGTTTGTAATTGCATTGATTTGTGTTGATATGATTGTAGATAAGACTCGACTTACAAATAAGTGAATGTGACTTGTATGTATGTATGTAGATATGGAACTGTAGCGTGTGTAAGTAGTGTGTGTAGGAACTAGGTTCACTTTTTTCTAAAATATAATTATAAAATATATAATAACGAGACTCTCGTTCTTCATAGGAAATACCATAGTACAATACTGGTTGCAATAACTAAATAAAAAGAATATAAAATATAATTTTATATACCAATCTTGATTCAAGCCGCATCTCTGGTGGGTCCTTCACGCGTATTTGATATCATCCTAGACTCGAGTATTCATCACCTTGAGTCTTGAAAAATACTCCTTGAGTGCAACAAAGAGCACACTAAAACGTTGACGAATTTGGTTGAGGTACGTGTTCAAACACGCTTCCCTTAAAACAGATTTCGCGCCTCTACTAAAGATGACGCTTCTGTCTCCCAGGGTACAACAGCCGAAGCAGTATGTACTGCAGGAGATGGCCACGCGCCCGAGGTTACACCAGATAAAATTATAGTGTTAGAACTTGTGGAAAGAATGATATGAAAAGGATGAAATCGAATAGAGAAAACATACCTCTCTAAGTACTCAACACATGGGTCTTCAAGTATCTCCAAGAACTCTTCTAATTTTTTCCTTCAAAATTTCCCCTTTCAATTCTCTACTTGTAGTTAGCTTTTTCAAGTTAGGCACATAACCTACTTTGCATACTAGAGATACGGGGTAGAGAAGAGTCTCACTTTATTAGAGATTTTATTAGAGAAATAAACTCTAATAAAAACTAATAAATTGACATAAAAACTCTACTAAAAGTCTCACTTTATTAGAGATTTTATTAGAGACATAAACTCTAATAAAAACTAATAAATTGACATAAAACTCCACCTAAGAGTTTATCACCCATATGAAGAGTCTAGTAAATAATTATAATTTTACTAAATTATAATTTCACTAAATTAATATCCATTCACACCATCTAAATTTCCAACAATCCCCCACATGAATGGAGATCGTTTTAAACACATAAAATTTCCAATGGAACCTCGACAGTTGAGTTTTGCATACGATAGGTAGGTGTTACCCTTTGAACCTTCGCTCATGAAATGCACTTAGCCCACTAGATCTGAATAGATCTCGATGTCTTTGAACTCGTCTGCTGTTTGTGTAGACGACAATACACTTTACACAAGACTCTCCCTAGCGGGGTCATCTCCTCATAGTCGTGTCCAATAATGGTCGTGGAACACTTTCCTGGTTCTGCGAGAGCTCTAGGAATTATGTCCTCAATTCCATTCGAAGCGACCCCACTTCTCTCTAACATAGGTGATTCTCCTTAGATCATTAAAAGCATTGTGGTTATCGTAATTTATCCAAATCATTTACCACATATTATGCTTAGCCTCACTCTTTATCACTGAATATCATAGGAATAGACTAGGACGTATTTAAACACCATTTTATACTTTGGGGGTATGTATAACCATATATACATATCATTTATGCCCCCGCAGTGACCACCTTTAGGCATATGAGTTAGTTATCCTATTGAACTTAGATCTTGGGATCTCCAGTCAACTAAGTTAGGTGTCCTTCACATGCCCTTTTTCCATGGGCTTCAGTCTCATTCCACAACTTGATCTCTAATAAACCCTCAGGTTGTTGGATCCATAACATTAACAAATAACTTTGCGTATTTGAGATCAGTTGTCATGATGTGTTCTTAACTCGTAAGTTAATTTTGCCTATTGTCAACTTCTAAGACTATAACCTCAGTGGCCATCTGAATCTGGTTATAATATATGTCTTTGTAAGATACGCTTATCATTTAAGGCAAACACATCTCCATTATGCACTACGACCTTTGTGTCCTCCACATAGTCGTCTGTTTACAATGTTAGATTGGATTACAAAATCCTTATTGCCAAAATTTTATGATAGAAATGCAAGACACCCCCATATTTAAGTGTTATAGGACATCATCCAGACGGGGTAATGAAAACCATTTCTACATACCCTTATAGGGTTGTTTCTAAATGAATCCTCCCCCATATTTCTTGCCATTTGATCAACATTTTCGTAACACCACTTATGGCGACATTTATACACATATGATTGAACAAGATCAACTTCGTTGTATCAGTGAATTCAACTCATTGCATTAGCTTACATAAGCTTCCAAGCTGACCACAGCAACACATGCCATTGTCATAAGTTTGTCACCAACTTAGAATAATTCTAATTTAACATCTAGAATAAGCTTAGACAATGAGTTCTCCTCATTAGCTTTTCGAACAAACTCTTAAAAAGTTACATGTCTTTTCCTTATAATGAATGAAAATTCTCCCTCAACTTTGTCTATACACAAATTCTTTTTGTGTTCATACACATTTGAATGTTTAGAGTTAATTAGTCTCCATCAAGACCCATAATTAACCAAGTACTAGTCTAGCATGCTTTAGACTACAATACTTTAGCATGTGAACAGAAGATGCATCATTCTGATTCTTCACAGCCCTAAGGATATCATAATATCACTTTGCAACATTCATCCCTTGTTAAGACAAAATAATGAGACTTATTCATAATCCTAAAACATTAATATTTAGGAAGGTCTCACAAATTATTATATATAGCACATAGCTAAATTTCATCATTCATTTAAGGAACATAACTTGTTTACCTTTGATCTCCAACATTCTACCATTGACTCATAAGTACTTAAACATAAGTCTTAATCCAAGTCACTTGGTGAACACATTCATCACCGACAAGATGAATGTTTCTCATCTACAATCACTATTATGTGTGAGATAGAGTCAACTAGATCGACACTCAACAACATGGAATTCATAATTTGCATTAAGTAATTTGCACACATCTATTGTTATTCATTAGGAGATATGTATATTTAGGATGCTCTCCTAAATGAAGGTAAAATCCCCGTATAGATCTAACAATAATCAAGTGGTAGAAGCATCTACTTATAAATCTCGCAAGATTTATTAAAGGTATACAATAACATATAGTACTTTTACTTTCATATGTTAGAATTCACACTTGTGAATTTTCCAATAACTTCTAATGAAGTACGTCGACATGAATGTCGTTAGTGTATTTCATCTCAATACACTTACTACGTTCTTTCATTACTCACTCATGATGTGGTTATACATTTGATATTTCGTTTTTGACTTTTAGTCAATGTAACAACTCTCAAGTTGTTTATGTCAAAGTATTTTCATGTACTATCCGTTTAAAACCATATTCTTTTAAACAATGTATAACCGATGTTATAATTATTTTCCACAAAATAGTTGATAGGTCACAACCATTAGTGATTTATTTCTTTGTAAAAAATTGCATGTGTTATCCGAAGATATTAAACACAAAACAATAAAATACATTGGAAACTAAATCATAAGTGCCAATCACTTTTGAAATTTAAACGGAAGCATAGACAATATGTAGACATCAAATAGCAAAGTGCTTTTATCTTCAACACTTTATAATTTGACCGAAATCTTCTCAACAATATCGTCCCACGGCATGTCTTGAGGTACTCCATCAATAAGACTCCATGCACTTGTAAGTACAAGTTCTCAATTTCATCTTTAAACTTGAACAATTATGCTCAAAACAACACCAAGTTGTTACAAATACTACATTTAAGTAGTAAACTTGAACAATTAAATTTGTTCACAACAACACCAAGTTGTTTTTCACCAAATAACATTTTCTAACACGCGTGTTAGAAAAAAAATGTTATAACAAGCACATTATAGAATCGAACGTTTACATAAAACGTTTTCCAAAGATATAGTTTATAAAATAAACCATTTCTCATCATCTTTAATGCACACATAGGCAATTAAATGTTTAAAACATTTATGTTCATTATGAACAATCTCTAACCTCATATTCGCGATACACATTCTCTAACACACGTGTTAGAAAATTTAAGTCAATTTATATATAAAAAAACATGACCAAATTAGAGCATTAAATGTCATCATTAAAACTCATCAAATGTCATCAATAAAACTCTACTCAAGAGTTTCACCACATGAAAAGTTAAAAGTCAATAATTATAGACTTAAACTCTAATAAAACTCATCAAATGTCATCATTAAAACTCTACTCAAGAGTTTCACCATATGAGGAGTTAAGAGTCTCAATAATTATAGATTTAAACTCTAATAAAACTCATCAAATGTCATCATTAAAACTCTACTCAAGAGTTTCACCATATGAGGAGTTAAGAGTCTCAATAATTATAGATTTAAACTCTAATAAAACTCATCAAATGTCATCATTAAAACTCTACTCAAGAGTTTCACCATATGAAGAGTTTAATTAGTAATTAAAATTTCACTCAAATGGATTTAGAAATCACAAATTAAAGTTGGTGATAAATCCCACACAACTACACCATCACTTTATGGTGATTTAATTCTGGAAGCCAATCAAACATCAACTTCAATGTATGACCTTTTATTTCTAAATCATACAAAACATTAAAATCAATGCTACAACAAATTACTTATGCAAAATGTTTACATAAAACATTTCAAAGCATCTGTATTTTAACCATTTTTAACAATCATGTTAAAATGAAAGAAATTCTAACGCGCACGTTAGAAATATTAAAATTTCCACAAAATGTTAATTCGACCTGCTAAAACACATATATGGTTCAAATAAATAAGTCATTTCTAATACACACGTTAGAAACTAAACAATTAAAAAATTGCTTCAAAACTAACGCGTTTCATGAACGTTTCTAACACACATGTTAGAAGACAAATGATAACAAAAATCATTATAAGACTTATTTGTTCATGTCAATCCATGAGTGGATGAAGAGTCTACTTTAAATAGAGACTTAATTAGAGACATAAAACTCTAATCAAGTAACATAAAACTCTTATTTAAAGACATAAAAAAACTCTACTAAAGAGAATTTAACGTTTACAAAAAACGTATGGTTTACACCAATAATTCCGGTCTAACACACATGTTAGAAAATTTAACGTTTACAAAAAACGTATGGTTTACACTAATAAACCCGATCTAACACAAAAGTTAGAAAAATTAACGATTCCCAAAATCGTTTCAAAAAACCAAACGGTTGAACCAAAACTATTCGTTTTGTACCACGGTATAGGATTTAAGATTGTATCTCAATCTCAAAAATCCAAACACAACAAGTTGTACCAAATACATATTTCCCAAAAGAAAATATTTATAAGATCATAATCTTTTAATATTTCTTTTTTATTATAAATCCTTTTGTGAACCCAAAATCCTTATAAATAAGGTTTTAAGATTGTAGCAACAATCTCGTGAAATCTGTTTTAAGTTTATAGGAACTATGTTCACTTTTTTATAAAATATAATTACAAAATATATAATAACGAGACTCTCGTTCTTCGTTGAAATACCATAGTACAATACTGGTTGCAATAACTAAATAAAAAGAATATAAAATATAATTTTATATACCAATCTTGATTCAAGCCGCATCTCTGGTGGGTCCTTCACGCGTATTTGATATCATCCTAGACTCGAGTATTCATCACCTTGAGTCTTGAAAAATACTCATTGACTGCAACAAAGAGCACACTAAAACGTTGACGAATTTTGGTTGAGGTACGTGTTCAAACACGCTTCCCTTAAAACAGATTTCGTGCCTCTACTAAAGACTGAAGACAGAAGACAAGCAATATGATTGTAATTGGGTCGATGCCCTTTCCCTTGATTCACCGTAACATATATACAAAAACATATCTCCTATTTTAGGAGATGATATAACTAATTGTCAAATAATATATGCATTCTAACTATACAATATCTATTACACCCCCGGAGTCGAAGCAGGAGGGGATCAGATGCTGAGACTGGATCGAAAATCTTCGAAGAGAATACGTGGTAGACCTTTAGTAAAAATGTCAGCGAGTAGGAACATGGAGAATTCGGACCTGACCGTGTTGAACCTTTTCACGCACGAAATGTATGTCAAGCTCGATATGTTTTGTGCGTTGATGTTGAATTGGGTTGCCGGATAGATAGATGGCACTGACATTATCACAATAGACGAGAGTGGCACGTGACATTGGGCAATGAAATTCTAACAGAAGATTACGAAGCCAACATATTTCAGCAACCACATTAGCTACGCCACGGTACTCGGCCTCTGCACTCGAGCGGGATATAGTAGGTTGTCGCTTGGAGGACCAAGAGATGAGATTTTCACCATAGTACACACAATAAGCACTCGTGGAACGTCTAGTATCGGGGCAACCGGCCCAATCGGCGTCAGTGTATGCAAGGAGACCCGGGTTGTTAGACCTGCCTAAGTGGAGCCCAAAAGATGCAGTCCCCTTGATGTACCGTATTATGCGTTTAAGCGCATACCAATGATCAATCTTAGGTGCATGCATGTGGATGAAGACTTGTTGAACAACATAGGTGATGTCAGGACGTGTAAACGTCAAGTATTGTAAAGCACCAGCGAGGCTTCTATAAAGAGTAGGATCAGGAAAATCATCACCTGAAGAAGTACTAAGCTTTAGTGTGTGTCAACCGGTGTGGAGACTGGATTGCAAGATTGCATCCCGGCACGCTCAACAATATCCGGAGCGTACGCATGTTGAGATAAAAACATGGTGTCGTTGTTTCTAATCACCGAGATTCTGAGGAAGAAGCTAAGGGGACTGAGGTCCTTCATGGCAAATTCATTTGCAAGATGTGTCATGAGGTGTCTCCTTAACTGATCAGAGGAGGTGACAAGCAAAATATCATCCACATAGAGAAGGAGAAACGCCACGTCACGCCCATGATGTAGGGTAAATAACGAGGCATCACACTGACTTTGTAAGAAATCCATGGTGAGAACGTAGTCGGTGAATCTTTGGTACCATGCCCTAGGAGCCTGTTTCAAACCGTAGAGAGACTTCTTCAAGCGATAGACATAATCTGGGAAATCCCTGTTGCGAAAGCCCATGGGTTGATACATGTAAACAGTTTCTTGAAGTGTACCATGCAGGAAGGCATTGGTAACGTCAAGTTGATGAACCGACCAAGAATTGGACAAAGCAATGGATAGCACCGTTCGTATGGTGGTCGGTTTGACAACCGGGCTAAAAGTTTCCCCGCAATCGATGCCCACCTGCTGAGAACGCCCATCACAAACCAGCCGGGCCTTGTATCTTTCCAAAGTACCATCCGATTTGAATTTATGTTTAAATAGCCATATACTTCGAACAATGTTCATGTCCGGTTGACGAGGAACTAATTCCTAAGTCTTATTTTTAATAAGAGCGTGAAACTCATTGGTCATGGCATCGTACCATTCCGGTATAGACAAGACATCAGTCGGAGTTTTTGGTATAGGTATGATAGAAGAAGTATATAGGTTGAGATGGCGTTTTGGTTTAAGGATACCGTCCATTGCACGGGTGCGCATGGTGCGGGTTGTGGTTGTTACGGGTTGTGGTTGTGGTAGTATGGGTGAAGGAACGGTATGCGATTGGACTGTGGGAGGTTGGGAGGGTGTGGGGACGTGTTGTGGGGTGGCGTGTGTGTGTGTCAGGGGGCTCACGTTTTGGGCTGGGCCAGGGGAGTATGGGCTGAGATGATGTGAGTCGGTTGTAGTTTTCGCACTTATTGGGCTTGGGAATGGGGAACTCTGTTGTTGGGTCGTATGGGGTGGAGAGGAAGGGGTATTGGGCTGGGTAGAGTTTGGGGTGTGGGGAGAGGCTGAAGTGGGTGGTACAGCAGGTGTGGTGGGGTGTTGTACGAAAGGCCAAAGTTGAGGTGGGAAGGGGGTATCTAAAAAGGTATAGGAGGGTGCGGGATGGATGGTATTGGAGAAGGGAAAGGTGGTTTCGTCGAAGACAACGTGACGGGATACAATTATTTGTCGAGTATGAAGGTTAAAGCACTTATAACCCCTATGAGTGGAAGGATACCCGAGAAAAACATATGGAAAAGAGCGTTGATCAAGTTTGTGTATTGAGGTGGAAGGAATAAGGGGATAACATAGGCAACCGAAAACGCGCAAGTGATCATAAGATGGGGTACGTTGGTAGAGCAGTTCGGTTGGAGTCTTGTGTTTATGGTGTTTACTTGGTAGGATATTTAAGGGGTAGTGGCAAGTGCATGGTGCCAAAACGTATTGGGAAGCGAGGCATGGGCCAAGAGGGTGCGTACCATGTTGTTAATAGTCCGAATTTTGCGTTCGGCTTTACCATTTTGAGAAGAGGTGTGAGGACACGAAAGACGAAAAAGCATGCCATGTTGGTTGAAAAATTGTTGAAAAGATGAGTTAAAATACTTTTTTTCCGTTGTCACATTGAAATGTTTTAATTTTCATGCCAAATTGTGTTTCAATAAGTTTGTGTAGGTGACAAAATATAGAGTAAACTTGTGATTTTTTAGAGATGGGATAAGTCCATAAGAAATCGGTTAGATCATCAACAAATAAAATATAATATCTATGGCCTTCAGAACTGAGAATTGGAGATGTCCACAAATCACTGTGAATAATATCAAATGGCAAAAATGTCTGAGTATTAGAAATAGCAAAAGGCAATCTAACACTTTTGCCCAAAACACACGATTCACAAAGATGTTTATTAAATTTTGCAAAATCAATAGAACTAGAAGACTTTAAGGAATGTAGTGAAGATTGTCCCGGATGCCCGAGGAGGTGATGCCATAGCTGGGAGGAGATAGCAGCGAAGGTGGAAGGAGAGGTGGTGCTCCCGGGTCCGAGCAAGAGAGGGTAGAGGTCACCGCTGCTGTTGCATCGGAGGATAGGGATCCGGGTCTTGTAATCCTTCACAAGAAAACCAAAGGGGTCAAATTCAACAGAAACAGAGTTGTCAATTGTGAACCGACGAACCGAAATTAGGTTCTTGATAAGTTTAGGTGCGTACAGAACATCTTTTAGGATAACGGGTGGAAAGGGTGGGGGTAAGGTCTGGGTGCCATGTCTGATAACTGGGATGGTTGAACCATTACCAACAAGTATATTTTGAGATACGCTATTATTAAAAAAAGATGGGAAATTTCCTGCGTCGTGGGTCATGTTCCCGGTAGCTCCAGTGTCCATGTAGTGAGTGGGGTCGGGTTGGTTGAGCGACATAGTGTGCAGAGCTTGCTCAATGTCAGTGGGCATGTAGGCGGTGTGATGGGCTTGTGCGGGGCGTGGACCGAGAATACCGTTACCGCTGCTGTTAAGGTTGCCACCACTGTTAAAGTTGAAGGAGTTATTAGGCCTGGATGGAACAGTGGGGTATGGGCATGGGTTGCGGCCCACAGAAAGTGAGGTCCGTTCCATTGTGGTGGTCCGTCCCATTGCGCTAAAGCTGAATTGGGCCAGTTGGGCCACTGCTGATTAGCGGCCCAATAATTATTGCCAGAGTTGTAGCCTGAGGCACCTCATCCACGACTGTTGTTTCCGCGCCCCCGTCCTCTGCCTCGTGAGCGGCCTCTGCCATGGGTGCGTGCACCGGTAGAGTCATATCTGGAATCGGTAGAGGGTGGGGTGTTGGCAGGATGACGCGAAGTGTTTGCATTTAAGGCGGTACCTGCGTGTTGAGCCGAGTGAAGGGCCTGTTCTGCCTTGCGACTCTCAACTAAAATCAGTTTTGATCTGGCTTCATAGAATGTGGGTAGGGGATCCTGTTGTTGGAGAATTGTCGCAATACCCTCATATTGCTCATTAAGGCCTGAAATCAATTGTAGTACCAGCCTCTCATTGTCAACCGGAGAGCCGACGTTAGCCAGCTGATCAGCAAGAACCTTCAACTGTTGACAATAGGACGAGATGTTAGGAAAACCATTTAAGCGGGTGTTGGAAAACTGGTGGAGAAGATGGATTGCACGTGAACTCTTGTTATCTTGAAAAATATTTTCAAGAGTTGTCCATGCTTCATGAGCAGTGGTATTTGGTTTGAGAATAGTATGGAGGAGGTCATTAGAGATCGTTCCGTAAATCCATTGCAAGACCATTGCGTCCAATCGATCCAACATGTCATAGGCATGAGGTGTGGTCTTGTCGGAAGATTTTTCTTTGTCGTCTTTATAGGAGGAAGAAGGAGTAGCAGGGGTAGGTTTTGGGGATAGGTGATCAATAACGAGATGCACGTGACACTGGATATTGAACAGCTCACACCAAGAGGCGTATTGCCCCGTTTCCATCTCCAGGGTGATTGGGATGAGAGTTTTTATGTTGGAAACTGTAGAAGCAAGGTGAATCTTAGAGTCCATAGCAAGAGGAAAGGAAGGAGAAAGGGTGGTTGTCACGACCCCCGACCCACCCTGGACGGAATCGGGTGCCATGAACAGTCCAGCGGTACCGGTTTTTAAAAACATTGCAGCGGAAATTTCATCAGGACCGTGAGTTAGGAAAAATATCAGAGTTTAGAAAACACCGGATTTTTATTTAAAAGAGATGGGATAAACCCATATTTTATAAAGTGAATTTTGTTTACAATATTTCTTAATTTGATTTAAATAAAATAAGCCACTTCTTGAAGCCTTTTAGTGTCGTATCCAGCTCTTATTCCACTTACCTGAAAAATATTTTAAAGAGGTTTTGTCAGCGATAACACTGAGTGAATTCATTCCATTTTATAAATATATATTGTTATACCTTACAGTATTAAGGTTTCTATATTTACCCAATTCACTCAGTATTTGTCAAATAATGACAGTTTCAATGTAATAGTAATCATATCAATTTATTGATTTCACTTTAATCCAAATAGTGAATTCATCAAATAAATGTATTTGACTATTATTCAATTTATCTGCCACGAGGCGATTCCTGTGACTATAATCATATCAATATTGATTATTCTTTCAATTAATGATTCTGGTCATATCACTGTTGATCATTCTTTCAACTAGTGATTCTATAACACTGTTGATCATTCTTTCAACTAGTGCTTTCGGTCATGTCACTGTTGATCATTCTTTCAACTAGTAACTCAGATTATATTACTGTTGATCATTCTCTCAACCAGTAATTTCTATTCATAACACTGTTGATCATTCTCTCAACCCGTGTCTTCGGACATAATTGTGTCCCATGACATTTCTTTATCAAATATATACTTTTGGCATCAAACCTTTTTAATCCAGATAATGACATATATCAATTTATGTCAAATTAATATAACTTATCAAATATGATAATTAAATAATTGTAATATCATTATTTAATATTTCAATGTGACTAAGACTAAAATATAATCTTAGTAAAATGCATAATTTCCACTGTTATTTGTAATCATGATAATATTAACTCACTTTCTGGTAATTAATAATAAGAATCAAATAATATATAAAATCTTTCATACCAGTAGTTAATATACAAACTTAATTACTGTAAGTATAACTGGTAATCATTTAGGATTCTGGAAAATCTTTGTAAATATATTTGTTTCACGAAAAGGTGATAAACTGTGAGAAAATATAATAGACTCACAAACTGTGAGAAAAGAGAAATGAACTCACATTGCAGATTTCTACGGGCAAAGCTTAGTCTACAGATAATCCCTTGATATATATTGCAGATTCAATTTGAGCAGAGCCTAGCCTAGTGATTAGCCTTTTTAACCTAATGCACATGAACTAGGTAAGTAACTTAATATAGCATTTTACGATAACTCACGAGATCATATTCTCACAACAAATGACAAAGTGCAATACTTCATCCATCGAATTAACGATGATCCGTTGAATTAACAACGAACGACAAAGTATAATACTTTACCTATCGAATTAACGACAATCCGTCAAATTAATGACGAACGATAAAGTATAACCCTAATGTGGGCGGCACTTAAACATCCATTGGATATATGGATCGATCGGACAATGAATCGTAATAGCGATTAAGTTAATACCCTGTTCTGCAGCACCCCGCTATGCTTAATTTGAGTGTCGTGTGTGTTAATTGTGAGTATTTGGACGATAACTCCGTGCCAGAGTCGAATTTTATCGTCGTTTGAACACCAGAAAGCAAGTGCCAAGGCCTGCTATTTATACACCAATTTGATCTAGCTTACGGACCGTAAGCTTAATGACCTTACGGTCCGTAAGGTTAACAAAAATGGTGGTAGGGTTGCCACGTGTGGGAGAAAGCCTGCTGAGTCGATGAATTTCATTAATTCAGCTTTCTGAACACGCAAATTTAGATAATTATCAAGTAGGGAATGCCCCCCCCCTGAGTTTTAGGGGCCCTAATCCTGATTCTGAAAATTATGATAATTCTAGGGTTTGCGCAGAATCACTTGGGTGTCTCAATTAGAGTTTCCTATTGGTCAAATTAATTTAATAATTATGACTTTTGATGAGAGTCGTTACATTCTCCCCACCTTAATAAAAATCTCGTCCTCGAGATTTGTTGGAATAAGTAGGAATACTTTTTCTTCATCTCAGGTTCCAGCTTCCAAGTGTATTTGGGTTATGATATTTCTTTTAGAATTATGTCATATTCTAATCAATAAAAACAATATTAAGGTAGATGACACAGAATCGAATTTTGTGAATATGAGTCGTACAATAAGTAAGATTTCAAAGATTCAACTGAATAAGTTCAAGAAATCAATGTCAAATGAAAGAAATGAAATGATATAATTTCCAATGTGACTAAATTCAAGTCAAAAGATATATGATCAATAGATATTTGGAATGAATATGAAGAATTTTTAGAATCAAATAAAAATTCTTTTGTCAAAAGAAAGCTTACTTTGATTGGCAACTGAAGAAGACTCTGAATCAACAAGTTCAAAATGAAATAGAAGCACGAAAATATTTTGTCAACTATCGAATTATAACAAGAGAAAAATCAGTGTTGACAATATTGAATTTGCAAGGATACACTGGAATACAATAGAGTTTAGTGTATCATTGTCTTAATACATAATTGCATCAAGACTATTTTCAAATGATGAGTCAAACGAAATACATACGTGATTTTGAAAGATTCGTATGCTTATGATTAGCTCAAGCTACAAGTTTATAACGACTCCACAAGGTGTCGTAAGGATTGAAATAATTCAATAATTACGGTGACTGAACAATTTCACCGTGAAATCAACTGAAAGCTTTAATGAAGTAATTTTGAATATTCAGTTCGAATAGGATTTTCAAATGAAAAAAAACAAATGAATAGTATAGAATTTTCGATAAATGATGAAAGAAACGTTAAGAGGTACACCGGAATATGATATGAATTTGTGTACACTTATCTTAACACATAATTGTATTAAGACTGTTTAAGATGATGAACCAACAGAAATTAAAATTCGTTCATCAGGAGTGAAAATGAGAATATCTCAAGATTCAAATTAAAGAAAATGCCACCACAAGGTGTCATAGTAATTGAAAATAATAGCGGTGAATGAAACAAATTTCACCATGCTTTAAATCAAATGAAGAAAATCCGAATGTTTCAAATAAATCGAGTAGAATTGAAATCGAAATACTTGAGTAATGTTTTTCGATCAAAGATAATAAAACAATAAGGAATACGAAACGCTCGATTGTTGATATAAAAATCTTTAAGAGATACACTGAAATATGAAATGAAATGGTGTATCATTATCTTAGCACATGATTGTGTTAAGATTGTTTTTATAGAATAAACCAGCAAAACGGATTTAATATAAATAAATAATTAAACCCATATATGAGATTAGCACAAGCTTCAAATTTTGTGAAAACGTCACCACAAGGTGATCGTGACCAAATAAATGATTCAGTGAAAGTGAAGACCAAACAATTCTGTTATGGTTTTGAATAGATGAAATTCTTGACAGAATATATTTATTTATAAACTTTTACTTGTACTAGGGTCAAATAATAACTTAACTTAGATACTACATATCAGCGGCTACGTCTGGAATCATTTCTGCTTCTTGCGTAGTAAGTACGAATGCTCGCGTGTTCTTCTTAGCTCCGTCTGTTGTTCTGGCCTTGTTGTCAAATGTTTTGGTTAGTTTAGGGCAATATGGTTTAATGTGTCCTGTTTCTCCGCAATTGAAACAAACAGTAGTTTTCCTTCTACACTCTTCCTCTGTATGTCCGATCATCTTGCAGAAGTCACAGTAGGATGTTCTCCTAAAATGGCATTTTCCTGAATGCTTTTTATTACAGTTTCTGCAGATAGGTTGCTCCAATGATGGCTCAGTTCCTGTCTTCTTGTATAATTCTTGGGAAATTTTCTGGGCTAACTCTTTCTTCTTGTTTTCTTCTCTTGTGCGGATTAGTCCATCTGTCAGCATATTAGCAAGCTCGACTGCTTCTTCAATAGTCTGTGGTCTAGTGGCCTTGACTATGTCTCAGATTTCACTAACTAATCCCCAAATATAACGAGAAATAAGTACAGGTTCTGGCGAAGCCAGAGTTGGTACCATTCTTGCATATTCGAAGAACGTTGTCGTATATTCACGACAATTGACATCTATCATTTTATGATTTAGGAACTTGTTAGCTATTCGTTCCTTTTCATAAGGAGGACAGAATTTTCTTTCTGTCATTTCCTTGAATTTTTCCCAGTTTATGGCATAAGCCATGCCACTTCCTTTTGCCTGAAGAATTGTATTCCACCATTCTAAAGCTTCTTCCTTAAAGAGATTAGATGCATACATCACCTTATCTTCTTCGGCACATTTGCTGATTGTAAGAACAGCTTCCGTCTTTTCCAACCATCGCAAAGCAGCTGTAGCTCCTTCACTGCCGGCGAACTCAGTTGGTTTACAGGCTAAAAATTCTTTGTAGGTACACCCGAGAGTCATCGCCTTCTTTTTCTTGGGAAATGGGGTGTTGATAATATCATCATTACCTCCACTGACACTATGGCTAAAACCATCGTCACGAGTATGCTTGCTACTCACAACTTTGGTAGGTTCTACGGTATTTTTAACAGCTTTAATTATTGAAGGTAAAGCATTAGCTATTCCTTGAGCTATTAGATTTTCTATAGCATTTTTATCCAAAGGATTTTCATTATTAGCATGAACTTCTGGATTATGTGGTACTTCATTCGACATCTGAATTGTAAACATTTTCACATATTAACATCACAGAAAACAAGCAATACTTCCAGGATATTATCTGTGTATATTAACATATACATATATATATATATATTCATATATAACACATATGTTAATTTGTATCAGTTTCCTAACTTTATTGTTTAAGTTTAGGTATTAAAAGGAACACCTAATCAGCTTAAACAAGTGGCTCTTTGAGTTTGGCTCTGATACCACCTTCTGTCACGACCCCCGACCCACCCTGGACGGAATCGGGTGCCATGAACAGTCCAGCGGTACCGGTTTTTAAAAACATTGCAGCGGAAATTTCATCAGGACCGTGAGTTAGGAAAAATATCAGAGTTTAGAAAACACCGGATTTTTATTTAAAAGAGATGGGATAAACCCATATTTTATAAAGTGAATTTTGTTTACAATATTTCTTAATTTGATTTAAATAAAATAAGCCACTTCTTGAAGCCTTTTAGTGTCGTATCCAGCTCTTATTCCACTTACCTGAAAAATATTTTAAAGAGGTTTTGTCAGCGATAACACTGAGTGAATTCATTCCATTTTATAAATATATATTGTTATACCTTACAGTATTAAGGTTTCTATATTTACCCAATTCACTCAGTATTTGTCAAATAATGACAGTTTCAATGTAATAGTAATCATATCAATTTATTGATTTCACTTTAATCCAAATAGTGAATTCATCAAATAAATGTATTTGACTATTATTCAATTTATCTGCCACGAGGCGATTCCTGTGACTATAATCATATCAATATTGATTATTCTTTCAATTAATGATTCTGGTCATATCACTGTTGATCATTCTTTCAACTAGTGATTCTATAACACTGTTGATCATTCTTTCAACTAGTGCTTTCGGTCATGTCACTGTTGATCATTCTTTCAACTAGTAACTCAGATTATATTACTGTTGATCATTCTCTCAACCAGTAATTTCTATTCATAACACTGTTGATCATTCTCTCAACCCGTGTCTTCGGACATAATTGTGTCCCATGACATTTCTTTATCAAATATATACTTTTGGCATCAAACCTTTTTAATCCAGATAATGACATATATCAATTTATGTCAAATTAATATAACTTATCAAATATGATAATTAAATAATTGTAATATCATTATTTAATATTTCAATGTGACTAAGACTAAAATATAATCTTAGTAAAATGCATAATTTCCACTGTTATTTGTAATCATGATAATATTAACTCACTTTCTGGTAATTAATAATAAGAATCAAATAATATATAAAATCTTTCATACCAGTAGTTAATATACAAACTTAATTACTGTAAGTATAACTGGTAATCATTTAGGATTCTGGAAAATCTTTGTAAATATATTTGTTTCACGAAAAGGTGATAAACTGTGAGAAAATATAATAGACTCACAAACTGTGAGAAAAGAGAAATGAACTCACATTGCAGATTTCTACGGGCAAAGCTTAGTCTACAGATAATCCCTTGATATATATTGCAGATTCAATTTGAGCAGAGCCTAGCCTAGTGATTAGCCTTTTTAACCTAATGCACATGAACTAGGTAAGTAACTTAATATAGCATTTTACGATAACTCACGAGATCATATTCTCACAACAAATGACAAAGTGCAATACTTCATCCATCGAATTAACGATGATCCGTTGAATTAACAACGAACGACAAAGTATAATACTTTACCTATCGAATTAACGACAATCCGTCAAATTAATGACGAACGATAAAGTATAACCCTAATGTGGGCGGCACTTAAACATCCATTGGATATATGGATCGATCGGACAATGAATCGTAATAGCGATTAAGTTAATACCCTGTTCTGCAGCACCCCGCTATGCTTAATTTGAGTGTCGTGTGTGTTAATTGTGAGTATTTGGACGATAACTCCGTGCCAGAGTCGAATTTTATCGTCGTTTGAACACCAGAAAGCAAGTGCCAAGGCCTGCTATTTATACACCAATTTGATCTAGCTTACGGACCGTAAGCTTAATGACCTTACGGTCCGTAAGGTTAACAAAAATGGTGGTAGGGTTGCCACGTGTGGGAGAAAGCCTGCTGAGTCGATGAATTTCATTAATTCAGCTTTCTGAACACGCAAATTTAGATAATTATCAAGTAGGGAATGCCCCCCCCCCCCTGAGTTTTAGGGGCCCTAATCCTGATTCTGAAAATTATGATAATTCTAGGGTTTGCGCAGAATCACTTGGGTGTCTCAATTAGAGTTTCCTATTGGTCAAATTAATTTAATAATTATGACTTTTGATGAGAGTCGTTACAGTGGTGATCGGTGGTGGATTATGGTGGAGATTGGTGGCGTGAGAGGGATAGGGTTATGCCTGGTCTGCTGATACCATGAAGACAGAAGACAGGCAATATGATTGTAATTGGGTCGATGCCCTTTCCCTTGATTCACCGTAACATATATACAAAAACATATCTCCTATTTTAGGAGATGATATAACTAATTGTCAAATAATATATGCATTCTAACTATACAACATCTATTAAAGATGACGCGTCTGTCTCCCAGCGTACAACAGCCGAAGCAGTATGTACTGCCGGAGATGGCGAGGTTACACCAGATAAAATTATAGTGTTAGAACTTGTGGAAAGAATGATATGAAGAGGATGAAATCGAATAGAGAAAACATATCTCTCTAAGTACTCAACACATGGGTCTTCAAGTATCTCCAAGTCAAAATTTCCCCTTTCAATTCTCTATTTGTAATTAGCTTTTTCAAGTTAGGCACATAACCTACTTTGCATACTAGAGATATGGGGTAGAGAAGAGTCTCACTTTATTAGAGATTTTATTAGAGAAATAAACTCTAATAAAAACTAATAAATTGACATAAAAACTCTACTAAAAGTCTCACTTTATTAGAGATTTTATTAGAGACATAAACTCTAATAAAAACTAATAAATTGACATAAAACTACACTTAAGAGTTTATCACCCATATGAAGAGTCTAGTAAATAATTATAATTTTACTAAATTATAATATCACTAAATTAATATCCATTCACACCATCTAAATTTCCAACAGTGTGAACTTGTATGTACGTACATATGAATGGGATACGTATGAATGTACTTGGATATATGAAAGTGTATACACGTGTTGTAATCTAATGATTGTAGATCACTGGTATACGTATATGTGAAGATGTGGGTTTTCAATATGTTTGAGATTACGTACTCCTAACCATGTTACTATTGAGAATGAAATAAATGGAGTGCAGGTATGGGAACGCCGGACTCTCGAGGAATTGATGTCGGACTCAAGTAAATAAAATTGAGAGGATGTTTCAATGGAATACCTTACGTAGTTAGAATGTGATATAGCCTTTTAAGTATATGTATTAAATTATATATGATGTTACCATGTACTAACGTGTTGGTTATATATGGTGACCGCAGGTTAATCAGATATTCATAATGGACAAGTGAACGAGGATCAAGTTGAAGATCATGGATTGTACGGGAAAGCGGTCACATTGTTTGTAATAATTTGTTAACATAGTTACATTAAATAAATGATGAATGATGTATTTATGTTAGAAGGGTTGACCTAAACGGTATTAAAGTATGTTAGAGTAGTTAAAAGAAAGAAATTTTACGGTTCATTTTCCGCTGCGTCGTTTTGGGTCATATCGTGAATAGAGTCTTACATGGATGGTTGTGTATGGTGGTGGCCGGTAGAAAGAGTGGTTGGAAAGATGAGAGATCAGAAAAGAATTACTTATATACATGTAAATAAACAAGTTATAGTTTTATTTAGGTGAAAAGACTTACATGCCCTGGTTTTTATCTATAAAATTACCAAAATACCCTTCTAGTTAATGGATTTTTTGGATAGAGTTAGAGGCGGGGAGCAAAATGACGATAAGTTAGAAAAATCAGGGAGGAAAATGACTATTTTTAAACTATTTTGGCAAAACCGTTAAAATGACCAAATCACAGGGAACAAAATGGAAGTTAACTCAATTGTTTTTTCAACGGGGGCGCCCGCCTATTTGTAAGGACCTACACGAAAATGTCTCAAAACATTCCGTAAGTGAAAACCCGGATCCCTAAAACCCTAATTTTCATGAAAAAAAAATCAAGAAAATCAAGTTTCAGCAGTCGGTCGCGGACCGCGTAAGAATCAAGCAAAGCTTACGCGGGGCGCGACAGGTTGAAAACTCTCCGGATAAGATTTAGGCCACGTGTCAGACACGTGGCAGACCTACACCGTGACACGGCAGCCCTAGCCGTAGCTAGGGTGGCCCTCGCGGGCCGCGAAGGTTTCCCTTCGAGCTTACGCGGGCCGCGTAGAACCCATTTTTCAGCTATAAATTGGACGTTGCATGGCATTCCTTCTGTGTTCGAAAATTTCTTTCAAAACGTCAAAATTCTGCTTTAAAATGATGATCAAAGTATTGAAACGCTGCTGCGATACAGGGTAATAACTCGATCACTGCTACGATACAATGTCCGATCGATTGAAACCGATCCGATGGATGTTTAAGTACTGCCCGAATTCGGGTTATACTTTGTCATTCGTCGTGAGGGTTTTGATTTCGTGAGCTTATCGTAAATGTTGTATTAAGTTACTAACCTAGTTTCGTTTGCATTATTTAACTAGGTTACCAGGCTTAATCAGTAGGCAAAATCTGTCCATTAAACTTGCAATGTGAGTCTTTCTCTTGTTATCAAAAGTGTTTTACAATACCTAAATGTTTTCCAGTTATATGTTACAGAGATTAAGTCTTTGTTATCTTAAATTACTGGCAGTAAGTGGGGTATTGTGCACAAGTACTACTGTTTTATCACTTTTAGGTGAACGGACCTAAATAGTGGTACTCGTCACTATTGGGTGAACGGACCCAATAGTGGTATGACCACAGTCATAGATCCGGTCGAGTAACAACTGAACTAGCTAATTATAAGATAGGGGCAATTGTAATCGCTCTTAATACTGTAATCTATAACAATGTGTCGTTTTATGCAAATTGAATGACTCGCCAGTATTTCCCCGCTGACAAAATCTTTTTAAACATGTTTCATGTGATTTACTGTGAACAAGGAAAAGTGCCGCGCGGCACTACCGGCTTGAATAATCTGGCTCAGTAAATAAACCAATAAACATGTTTTTGTAAACAGGGGATTTCCCAGTGAAATTCCGTTATTGTAAATTACGGGGTTTGTCTCGAAATTTGAAGTGAAATAAATGGGTGTTTTCAGTTCAAACGATCCTGTTAAAATTTTCGCTGCCTAATTAAACACTAATACCACGGGTTTCTGTCCCGCGACTTCTGATCTGGGTAAAACCGGGTCAGGGGCCGTGACACTATTCAAGCCAAAGCTTGGGTCCGCCTTGCTTGACTCAATATACGTGTAAAAGTGTGAAATTAAAATCAGGTATAATGGATTTTAATTGTGATAAACTCGTCTAATTTAGGTAGTTATAAATGTTAGTGTTTTTAAATTTTTTTATAGAATTAAAAATAGCAAAATTACACATTTTTATATATACAGTAACTAAGATAGAGTGTCTTAGACGAGGTTGTGTTAGTAAAATATTAAATAAATATTATTAATAAACAAAAAACATAAAGAAAATAATTGAGATTTTACCTTTAAATAAATGAAATATTCATAAAAAATATTAATAAAGGAAATAATTAATAGTTGAGTTGGATTGCAATTCTTTCATTCTTAACCAAACACACTTTTAAATGGAATGTTTTTCAATTCCTGTT
This sequence comes from Helianthus tuberosus, assembly GCA_030545235.1. Classification (NCBI taxonomy): domain Eukaryota; kingdom Viridiplantae; phylum Streptophyta; class Magnoliopsida; order Asterales; family Asteraceae; genus Helianthus; species Helianthus tuberosus. The sequence goes on from JARYGA010049791.1 coordinate 36,712, forward strand.
TCAATTCCACCTGATTTCATGAAGCAAAAGATACCTTAAGGTTTTGGTTTTAGTACGTAAATCGACATTAAAAAATAATTCTTAATTATTATATTATATTCTCATTTTAATTAATTTTGAATATATTTTATTTTTCTCTAGTAACTTATAAAATACAATATTTTATATGGTTTCCAACATAAATTTTGTATGGTTACCAGCAAAACTTTCGTCTAACTAACTTCAAAAGTATTCGTTTTTATGGTTTCCGGTATGAATTTCGATGAAAATGGCAACAGAGTATATTGTTTCTGTATTGTTAGCAATAACGAGTTCTGGTACCATAACGAACTAAACTAATATCATCTTAATATCAAACTGGAATCGATACTATTGCCACCGTTATCAATATTCAATTTTAGGGTTCTTGCTCCATATAAAACACATATCAATATATTTTCGACAAATCACATCTTTATTTTTTGGGTTCCTTTTTCATTTGCATACCAGTGCATTGTACCAATACTGTAATGAATTAGATCGATACCTACTGAATTTCCATCATCATGTAGAAGGAATTCCACTAGTTTACCGTTATATCATACTAATAGATATGGAAAATAAACAAATTGGTTAATTGACCAACAAAAATCACAAAAATGGCAATTGACTTTGTCTTCTACCAAAATAGTTCGTAGGGATGGCAAAAAATCAGTGCACAAAGAGAATAAACGAATGGGAAAATTTCACAGAATAGTAACCAAGCTTTAAAAGTGTTCTAATTAGGTCACTGTGTCGCTTTTGTCACAATTAGATAACTTAACATTCAAATCGAGCCATGTCTTTTTTTCCACGTGTCAAGAAAAAAATGGAGCATAAGATGCTGGGGCCGAATTTTTTTAATATATGAAATTATATTTATTAAAAATAAAAACCATTTAATTACATTAAAAATAAAAAAAAAACAAGTTACAATCCACGTCATCACTCGACGCTTGCATAAAATAAAAGAGAAAAAAGAAACAAAAATCCACATCACCACGGTTCCCTATGAAATGGATGAAAAAACCCTTAATTTTAATGAAGAATAAATGTTGAGTGACCTGATTGAAACACTTTTGAAACTTGAATGACCTAATTAGAACACTTTTGAATATCACGGATACATGTTTAGGCGATACCTAGTCTGATGACACGAAACAATATACATGTTTACCTAAACCATATATACCTGTAAAATATACAAATTTGACGACATATCTTAATTATTTTAATTATATTTTACGAAATACATAATTATCTTTTGAGATTTATATTATTATGAAATTTACAAATTTTAGATGTTTTAAATATTTTACGGTGACAATGATATGTATGTAATTTGTCATATTTTAATTTATTGTCGTTGTTAAAAACATATAATTATACCAAAATTATAATAGAAAGAAATATATATATAAACTTAAAAACTCCAACGAGTATTCTTTAGAAAACTAACTCACGGGTATGTCTGACACCCTTGGGTATGCCCAATACCCTACAAACAAGCTGAGGAGTATTGTGCTGAGCATCAAGCAGAGCTCGAGATTGAAATTTAATGTCGAGCCAAACTTAAGCTTTAGTTATGAAACTCAAAACGAGCAAAGCTTGAGATTAAATGAGCTCTCACTCGTTCCACTCAACTCATGATTTATTTACCCCCATAATCAAAGGGCAAATACAAAAAAATAAAGATAAGTCAAGCTTACGAAAATTTCTATTGCCTTTCCGATAACTGCTTGTAATTGCACAAAGGGTTGTTTTCAGGAGTAGTTCTTACTTTCTTTTGTTATGTGAAAATATAAAAACACACAAACAGACATAGATAGAAGGAACGATAGTACACAAAATGAGTGGTTTTTAAACTCTCAAAATTTTGTTCATAGATATGTGGACTCTGTTTGTGATCATGTTCCCACTTGTAATCTAAACATTGTTTCCGTTTCATCAATTCGGGTACTTGATGTGTGAAAATATATGTATTAAAAAAAACTAGTTTTAAAAGGGAATCATTAAGGTCGTGTTTGTTTTTTCAGATGTAAAAGATCTGCAGTATGCGTACACATCTGCAAACGTTTGCACAAAAAGAGATAGATCAAATGTCTACAGAGTGTAATAAAAAGAGTGTTTGGTTATTCTCACATCTTTTTAAAACCTCACATCTGCAAACAAAGAGTGTTTGATTATTCTCTCCTCTTTTTAAAACCTCACATCTGCAAACAAAGCTTCAGCTTCATCTACCACCACCATCTCCCACCTCCCCCACCACCACTTCAGCCTTCACCGACAACCTACCACCGTCAGCCACAAGCACCATGGCCACCCATCGTCCCCACCCACACCATCTGCCATCGTCCCCCACCCACCATGTCAACCGCCCACAACCACCTCCACCGAAACCCCCTACGCCACCGCCACCGCCTACAACACAACCACCTCCACCGAAACATCATCATCATCACCCCCTACGCCACCGCCCACAACCACCTCCACCGAAACCCTAATTTCGCCACCAATGAAACCCCAACCCTAACCAGACACCCAACAACCACTGTAGCCACCGAAATCAGAAAGAGATAGAGGAGTTTCAGATCGTTTGATAGGGAGAAAGAGAAAGAGGGAGAAAAGAAAGAAATGGGAGAGTTTAGAGAGAGATACATTCGCCTGAGGGCTTCGCCGGAGACACTCGCCTGAGGAGGTGGTGGCGGAGGAAGAGGAGGTGTCGACTGGGAGGAGTTGCTAGGGTTTGGAGAACTTTTGTTTTGAAAAGCAGAAGAAGACCCTTAAAGATGTGAGTCCACATCTGCCTGAGGAAGAGGTCTTGAAGACCTTTTTTAATGAAAGCACTTCTAGAAAACAAACACACAGCAGACTCAAACGTCTGCGCGTGGTCTGCATGGGGCAGACATAAGAGGTTTTGAAGTGCTTTTGACAAAAAACAAACACCCTCTAACTAAACCACACACAATCGGTAAGTGTACCGAACTCAATGTAGTAAATAAGTAAGCTCAAATATCGAACCGTGAACACTATGTTTCAAACTTTCAATAATGAACCTCTACCGATTCCTAGCCTATATTTTGACGAAAATGGTTTGGTTTTTATCTAACAACTACGAAAAATAAAGAAGAAAATAAAAGAAAGAATGATGCTGAGGAAAACTTGAACTTGACTAAACTAAAGGAACTCTCAAATGTGGAAAGGAGAATACCTAGGTAAAGAATCCTATCGATAAACTCATAACTCTCAGAAATTGAATAACTGACTGGCTACCGAATCCTAAATGTCTGAATTACTCAAGGAACACTAAGTGATGTTAGATCTTTTTCCCGGTCTCAACTTACGGTTTAGATCACCTCTCGGTCTCACTAAACTAAGAATGTTAAGTACTCGAAATCTGGATATCCTCCCAGTCCCACCAGAAACAATAAATCCAAAAGTGTAAAGGATGCAAGGAGTAATCTAACTATCAGGTTTATGACTGATAATTGATACGAACCTAAATACGTGCTCGGAATGGATCACTTCTCAATCTCCGCGTAACCTGACACCTAAAGACCTAGACACCGTAACACTCAATCACCAAATAACACATACTCATTCCTAGGGGTTTACTAGGTCTAGAAACCACAAGATAAAATCGCAAAGACCAAGTCAATGATAATCACATAAAACCCTAGATCAACTAATACAAAATCAATCAATCAAATGAATCATGAGGAAAAAATAAATGACAATAAATAACTAGCCATGCATATACGTAAAAGACCACAAAAAGTAAAATTGTTACTAGAAACATTCTCCACTCAATTAAACGAATCCAAAATTATTTGTAATTATTTGTTCAAAAAATACTCATGATAGTGATAATCATGTCAAAATATTCAAAAGTAACAATCAAATCTCTAAACATAACTATAATTGTAGTGGAATCGGTAAAAGGATGTAAATCACGTTAAAACCAACCCACTGTAAATTTTAGCTTGAATCCCACGCTTTAGAAACTCCGAAAAAGCTCCAAAATAGCTCCAAGAATGTGCTCAAGTTTGTCCTTTGTCATCACAATGCCAAGATAAATTCCAAAAACCCTTTAAATTGCTTTTTATAATGAAAACTGGATTTTTATGAAGTTGTAACATATTACGGATTGCAACAGGCTTGGTTGCGATCCTCAACGCCTTTTTTTATTTTCTTCTCCTTCTGCCTTCATTTCGGACGTCAATGGTCCTTCCTTTTGGTCCTTGGCACCCTTTTTTATGTTTTCTTGGTTAGCGGACCTGAAGCATGTGACACTCGGCAAAATACTTGTAATTCCGTACAACCCGAACAACTATTACATTATTTATTTTCGCATATTTGACTTGATTTTATTTGATTAAGTCTTAAAATTCTAGGAATTATAAAAATCATAACTTATTATGATAACAAATCCGTTACAGTTAGAAACTATAGCCTACACTCGCGGCAGAAACGCAAACAAATAATACCTGTCAGTACTAGTCGCGGTACAGTCTGACACGACAAAAACGCGACATAAAGGCATGTCTGCACAAATATTCCACAAAATCTTCGTCTAATAATAACATGTGCCTTATATTATTTAGGAAATTTCGTTTAAGCACCAAATTGTCCAAGTCCGCAGAAAAATACAGTAATTATGCGGGAGTGTACAGCATTCAGCAGAACGAAACAGTAACTGTCCGAAAACCCAAAAATAAATATTGTTTATTATAAATAATATAATGGGTATTAAAAATGACACAAAATCCGCACTTAAATCT
>JARYGA010049792.1:0-33713 GCA_030545235.1 Helianthus tuberosus
CCAAAATTCACACTTAGAGAATTTGGCGTAGAGCTTTTCTTGTTGAAGCAGTTTCAGAATGCAACGGAGGTGCTTCTCATCGTCAGCTTGATTCTTCGAGTAAATAAGAATGTCATCGATGAAGACGATGACAAATTTATCCATGTAGGGTTTGCAGACGCGGTTCATGAGATCCATGAATGCGGCTGGTGCATTAGTGAGCCCAAAAAGCATCACTAAGAACTCGTAGTGACCATAACGAGTCCTAAATGCAGTTTTATGTACATCTTCATCCTTGACCTTCAGTTGATGATATCCCGACCTTAAGTCGATCTTGGAAAAATAACTCGCTCCTTGAAGTTGATCGAACAAGTCGTCAATCCTGGGCAATGGATACCGATTCTTAACAGTAACTTTGTTAAGTTCTCGATAATCGATGCACAGACGCATCGATCCATCCTTTTTCTTCACAAACAGGATTGGTGCTCCCCAAGGAGATGAGCTAGGTCTAATAAATCCCTTTGCCAACAAATCATCCAATTGAGTTCTCAACTCTTTCAACTCCGTTGGTGCCAATCTGTAAGGTGCTCTTGCAACAGGTGACGCTCCAGGAATAATGTCAATCCTGAACTCCACTTGCCTATCTGGGGGTAAACCAGGTAGTTCTTCAGGGAATACTTCTGGATATTCAGAGATAATAGGTATGTCTTCGATCTCAGGCTTTGGTTCATCAATGGTTACTTGTGCCATGTAGATAACACAACCCTTCGTTGAACACCTTGATTCCTTGAGCATGGACACTTGCTCAGGCATTCCGTACTTAGTATCTCCTTGGATTGTCAAATGCTCGCCATGAGGAGCTCTGACAACCACTTGCTTCTTAGCACAAACGATCTGGGCTTGGTTGTGAGACAACCAATCCATGCCTATTACTACATCGAAACCGGCTAATTTCAAAGGAAGTTGATGCGGTTTCTATGGTTCCATCAGCTAATTCCACCTCATATTTCACACTTAAGGTTTTAACAGGTAATTTCAACAATTCACAAAACTTATTATCAACGAACGACTTATCAGCGCCTGAATCAAAAAGTACTCTTGCATAAACATCATTTATGAGGAAGGTACCTGTGATCACATTGTCGTCCTGGACGGCTTCCTTTGCATCCATCCGGAAGACCCTTGCATTGGTCTTTTTCCCATCCTCAGTCTTCTTTGCAAGTTTTGGGCAGTTTGACTTGATATGCCCTTTTTCATTGCAGCTACAGCACGTAGCATCTTTCAACTTTTTGCAATCCAAGGTCTTGTGTTCCTTGGACTTGCATATCCCACATGCGAAAGTCCTTGACTGTGTCTGCGAGTTTGATTCATATCTGCACTTCCCGAAGTGCTGTTTCTTGCAGATCTTACACTTGGGCTTATCTCCAGATTGATGCCCATCCTTCTTAGATCCAGACCCCTTCTTGTGGTCATTGTTTCCCCGGTGCTTTTTGTCTGACCTTCGTGAATTGTCATCATCACGCTTCCTTTTCTCGGCATCCGTGTTCCTCAGCGATCTCTGCCTGACCACGTCCAGTGTGAGGGACAAGGATATATCAGCTACAGACCTGAAAGTAGCTGGCCGAGAGGCTTTTACACTTGCCTTAATCTCTGGGACTAAACCCCCAATGAAATGAGCTATTCTTTTGGGTTTCGGGGTCACAAGATAAGGAACCAACCTTGACATTGTATTAAAGCTCGTAAGGTAAGCTTGGCAATCCAGATTTTTCATCACCAATGACAGAAAATCTGACTCAATCTTTTCAACCTCATGCTGAGGACAGTAGTTCTCCTTGATGAGGGCAACAAATTGTTCCCAAGTCATATTGTATAATGGAATCTTCCCGGTAGCTTGAATCAACGATCTCCACCAGGCTAGGGCCTCACCCTTGAATGACTGAGACACGAACTTTACCACATCCTTATCAGCGCACCCGTTGATATCAACCATGGTGTCCATCTCATCCAACCATGTCATGCAGTCTATAGCTCCTTTTTCCCCAGTGAAATCCCTGGGTTTGCAGGAAACAAAATACTTGTAGGAGCAACCCTTATCACGGGGTCCTTGATTCAGTACGATCCTTTGAGATGGGACACTTTGCTGATTAGAAGAGTGACGATCGTCATCATCTTTCTTTGGCTCTTCCTTCTTGGAGGGTGGCTTGCTGTGAGCCTCAGAATGAGTCTTAGGCTTGGAATGCGGTGCGGATAGGGTCCTACTTCAAGTCCCGCTATATTCATTATACTGCCGCTCTATAGCTTTTGTAACAACATTGTCTATTAATGCTTGTAGTTCTGCACCCACTATGTTAATTCGGGTATTTTCATGATCCTCCCTTGGGTGACTGTTGATCTCATCCGAGTCAGCCATGTAGTTTGAACTGTTACATAAGATATTGACAATAATTTATTTGGGAGTTTATTATGGAATTGCCTTTTATGGCAATTCATTAACCATGGTGAACATAGACCATATTTGGTTAATTTACTAATCATAGTTATTTAGGATTTTTATTATAATTTATCCTAATTATATAACAATAACAGTATTATTAGTGGCACCAAAGGCCTAGTCACAGGGACATTTTTAAATTATAAGCCATGATTTCAGAGAATCAAGGCGTGAAGGTTTGAACATAGTTCTTTACCTTTTTCTGACAGGGAGTCGTAGACTACTACTGTCTTTTGTCTTATATGACAATGAGTATGGCCCGTAGGCACTATATTACCAATGGATGGTCAGCATATGATCATCTTAATTGATGATTTAAACCCATGATTTATAGATCATTAAGTTAGGTTAGGAATCTTTTGAAGAATCCGATTATAAGAATGACGTGTGTGATTTTAACTGATCACGTCTGCCTGGAGTGTTAACATGTTTTCAGATGTTAACAGGGATTTGAATCTTTTAAACAGGTCTTACCATCTTGGCCAAGTCTTATAATAACATGCAGGCTAGGTTATACCTTTAAGATTCTTTATTTATTATTCAACAGGCAGATTACTTATAAAAGGAATGATTTTTAATTTATTTATTTCATAATATATTTATGCCTATAATGACAAAAATGAAATTTTTAAATTTAACATTCCATTAAACATTACAAGGAGTACACATTGCCCTAAACGGGACTTTTAACAGAAGCAACTCGCCCACGCAGGGGCTAAACTGAAATACAAGTCAACGCAGGGACCAATTACTAAAATAGATGTCCACGCAGGGACTAAAAAGACAAGTCCACCCAGGGACTAAGGAAAGACAAGTCCACGCAAGGACCAAGTACATAGATAAATATCCACGCAGGGACTTGATTGAAATAAGTAATTACAACAATACATATAGGAATTCAATGATCCCTCTTCTTCTTTCCTTTTAATAAGCTTGCTAAGCCCTTGAGAAATCCTCTGTTGTTCCTACGTTCTTCTTGAAATTCTTGTTCCACCCGACTTAGTCTTTGGAGGATTTCCTCCTGTTCCGGTGGCGAAAACCGTGGTGGCTGCGGCTGAATCGGTGGTCGAGCCGGTATTTGATACCCATGAGTCGGGTATCCCACTCCCCAGGGAGCTCCATATGGTCCTTCAGGATAAAGGGCGTTGTAGTTTGCCACTACAAGGTACGGGTCGGCTTCAGCATAGTTATAATGAGTGTGAGCCGGCTGCTCAAACGAATTGTACGCCGTTGAACCGGCGTATGTAGGAATCGGGTTATCAAAGCCCAATGGTGGCGGCGGTGGTGCAACTGGTGCAGAATTCACCTCTGGAATTGGGTTTGAGGGCCCACCCATTTGTGGGTCTTCATGCAGTGGCGGGTAGTGACTGCCACTGGAGTGTTGAGGGGTGCTAAAGTGAAAATCCCCTCCTCGCGCGGATATTCGTGCGCCTGTTCTCCTACGCCTTGGTGGTTCTAGAGGTGCTTGATGAACTGGCGGCGGTGGAGGCGGTGGCGTGACTGCCACGAAACGAGAATCCTCGGAGGGATCCTGCTGCTGCTGTGGGTTATGAGAGGGTGTAAAATACCACTCATACTGGTTAAACCTCGCTTGGTAACTGTCTGGACCACCGTAGGGTGATCCGTGGAAGGATGATCCATCAGAGATCTCGATGGGATGGTTGGGAGTCCCAGTTGCAGGCTCGATGGGGTCCGTGTCCTCGTCCATGTCCATTGCATGGTCTCCCGAGAAATGGTCTTCAGGTCCTAGTGGGTTAAAACCCACTGGTTCTTCGATACAGTTTGTCGGGTTGAACCGGGCTCGTTTTCTGAGTGCGAAACGGTAAGAAGGAATGGAGGGAGTCTTCGGGCTCGTTTTCTGAGTGCGGCCCAAAGGAGTGACGGTAGAGAGGCGTTGAGCTGTGCGAGACAGACCGTCTAGCGGGCTCCAAATGGTTCCTCCAGTTTCCCTGAGGATCGGCACTCATAGTAGTAGAAGGAGTTCGCCGGTGTGAAGGCCCGGCTTCGTGATCGTTGGGGGCGTGGATTGGCCCCTTGCCTCGTCCTCCTCTTCGGAATCTTGGTGGCATATTTCCTGTCAAACAAATGAAAGAACAACAAAACAATAAAGGACAAAATAAAATAAATTAGGAATCGTCCTAAGTTCTTGTCTAGACTCGAGTATGTGTAATTGTGTCATTGAGATTAAACACAGAAGGCTAGTGTTTAATTCACTCAATGTTGGCTCTGATACCTACCTGTCACACCCCGATATTTCCACGTTTTACCGGTGGGCCCGGTAGGGGAGTATCGTGACGTAGTCGATATCATCATAGTCAAACAACACAATATTTAAATGCACAGCGGAAGCAAAAGATAATTATTATTTCAACTAAATAAAAGTGTAATATTCAAGTATCACAACGCAGTTGAAACAGATCCACAGGCGGATCAAAATAAAAAGGAAACATTGTTCAACAGTTTTATGGCATCCAAGCTTGCGAGACTTATTGTGGACGCTAGGAGAAAGCCAGCCTAGTTCGCGTAGTACCTGCACTTAACCTTTTTGGGAAAATACGTAAGTTTACACTGGTAAATACAATTAACCGACTCATTTTGAAAAAGTTATAAAGTGTTTTGTGCCACGTGCATTCAAATCAATTTTTAACATTTTCAAAATGAGTCGGTTAATTGTATTTACCAGTGTAAACTGACGTATTTTCCCAAAAAGGTTAAGTGCAGGTACTACGCGAACTAGGCTGGCTTTCTCCTAGCGTCCACAATAAGTCTCGCAAGCTTGGATGCCATAAAACTGTTGAACAATGTTTCCTTTTTATTTTGATCCGCCTGTGGATCTGTTTCAACTGCGTTGTGATACTTGAATATTACACTTTTATTCAGTTGAAATAATATTTATCTTTTGCTTCCGCTGTGCATTTAAATATTGTGTTGTTTGACTATGATGATATCGACTACGTCACGATACTCCCCTACCGGGCCCACCGGTAAAATGTGGAAATATCGGGGTGTGACACAAAAGCTTTTAGACAAAAGCTAAATAAGTTAAGTTAGGTTAACCTACATATTACACAAAAGCTTCGATTAAGTTAAGTTAACCTACATATTACACAAAAGCTAAATAACTACTAGACTAAACATCCGCTCAACTCTCCGGTGGTAGATGGAAGTTGAGGACAGGCCTCCCAAACAAAAGACCGGCATTTCCACTGATCTGAAGATAGCGGCAGTGGTTGTTGTGACTGGAGGAGAAGAATGATCGGACGAGGAGAAGAACGATCGGACGAGGAGAAGAATGATCGGACGAGTTAATGTCGCCGGAGAGACACTGATCGCCGCCAGAGAAGAAGGTTGAATGACGATGGTGGGAAGGTGGGGGGTAATTATGCTTTGGTCTGTTACTTATAGGGGGTGTTGTATCAAAGAAACTTAACACTAGTAGAAAAATGACAATTTTACCCTTTGACCATCAGGTTATAATGTTGACTGTTAACCCACTTTGATGTCGGGGGGTAAACATGCGACATAGGGCAAACAGTGGGGGGTAAAATTGCAATTATTTCCTTAGGGGGGTAGACATGCCAATGACCCCTAACCTCAGGGTGTAAAATTGCAGTTTACTCTATATAAATTAACCTTGATATATACTGCTAGGGTGGAGTTGGTGTAAAAAATGACGGTTTTGTGAAAAGTGTAAGAAGTGTTTTAAGCCCTTAGATCTTGTAGTTAATGGTTGAGATAAAAAAAAAATGGCTTAAAATATACACTATGTTTTATTTTTATTTTTTTGACTAATTTGGCTAGATTAGGAGTTATAATATCTTTTTATATTGTATTGTTTTAATAAAGAAACTGTCATCATCTTTAATGCACATGCAAGTTTCACCCATCTTTTTTGAACGTCAATAACTTTTTATATGTAACGTTTTTTTAAAGGGTTATTGGATTTTATCACCCCTAACTATCGGCCTTTCGCCGTTGCCACCCGCAACTAACACTTTGACACCCGACACCCCCAACTTGACTTTTTGTTTGTAATGGCACCACCCAGTTAAATCTGCACTAACTTGGTTAGTTTTTTGTCCGACGTGGCACATGTTTGCTGAGTTGGAGATAATTACGTGGCGCTAATGTGTACCTAAACCTCATCTTCTTCTTTTCAATATTAAAAAAAAAAAAACAATAACAAATCCTAAATTCTAATTTCATTATTTTGATGATCTGGGCCTATGTTCATATCAATTTCATCATTTTCATAGCAAGAACATATTCAAACATCATCATCACAATTCATCTTCAGACATCGTTCATCATCTACAAGAACATCTAAAACCCAGAAAATCAAAAACATCTTCAAACATCATCATCAAAGTTCTTCTGCAAATTCAAGAAGAAAACAAAACCTAAATACAATCCTAAATCTAATCTCAACAAACTGATGTGTTCTTATGGGATATTCATCAATGTCACAGAACCATAAAAATCAACAACTAGACTTCTCTCTTACCTCCCACTACCACAACAACAACCAGATCTGAACTTAGATATGAACTTCCGTCATCATCTAAACTTCCACAACAACAACTAGATATGCCGTCGTTTGGTCATCATCATCCGACGACGACGCATCTGAACTTTCGTTCGATGATCAGCTCCCTTCCGTCCGACGAAAACCTGTCGTAACTCTGTCGCAGTCCGCCGCCAACGCTGCGTGGGCGATTCTGTCGGTGAGTGGTGGAGTGGGGGGTGCCGGAACCGGTGGTGGCGGATGAGTTGAAGCTGAGGCTTTGGAGGTCGTCGGAGGTCGTCGGTCGTCGGATCATCGCCGGTGATGAAGATGAGGCTTTGAAGATGAAGATGATATGATGATTTGTTTTTATATATTGAATTTGGGATATTTATAGCCTGTACATATACTACATACATACACATATTATTATATATTATATAATTGGCCACCTCATCATGACACCTCATTTAAAACAAGCCACGTCATCAAAAAAATGGCCACGACAGCAAAAAAAACACTAACCTAGTTAGTGCAGATTTAACTGGGTGGTGCCATTGCAAACAAAAAGTCAAGTTAGAGGTGTTGGGTGTCAAAGTGTTAGTTGCGGGTGGCAACGGCTAAAGGCCGATAGTTAGGGGTGATAAAATCCAATAACCATTTTTTAAATTACACCATAACAACGAGTCTATTTTTTTTAACTTTAATATGAGTACCATATTGCTATATTTATATAGATAAAAAAAATTACGTATAGCATGATATGAAACCTACTGGAATACATGTTCAAAACACTATACGAAGAACATATACTCGAACGCAGATGTAAAACACCATACGAAGAACACATACTGGACTGCAGGTGTAAAACACCATGAATGCAGGTTTAAAACACCATACGAAAAAGATCTACTAAAATTGTAGGTGTAAAACACCACACATAATGTGTAATGCAATCATTGGAGATGTTAAAACACCATGACTATATTACGATTCAAGTCGTGGTATTTTTGAAATCTGAATGATGATTTATACTTTCAAAATAATCAAAATAAATCTAGACGTTAAAACACTATGATCGTATTGGAATCAAGCTGTGATGTTTTTTGGAATTCGTCTGGTGTTTATACCTGCGAATTAACAAAAATGTTGATACGAATTTTATGGATTAAACAATGCTTGATACCATATTTCGAATGTCGCAACCCCCGATCCCTAATCCCCGGGAACGGGCGACCGTGAGCCAGTTTCGGTGGTATCTCGTATTGTCTAATTTGGCAGCGAAAATTTTCATCAGGACCGTAGTTAGGAAATATTTGATCAGAGTAAAATACCACGTTTTCATAACATTAAACAAATGAGTTAAAGCCCAAGTTTGTAGTACACACGTTTTCATAGGAATAAATCCTATTTTATTAACAAAAACATCTATTTTATTTTAGGTAACTTTATTGCCACTTTTCCAAGCCTTCAGTGCTGTCCAGCTAGCTTCTATTTGGCTTTCACAATTTGTTACCTGAAACGGGTTTTAAAAACATTTGTCAGTGGAAAATACTGGTGAGTGAATCCCAGTTTAATCAAGTTTAAATAAAAACCATTGTACAGTATTGAGGGCGATCCCGCAATTATATTTGTTTCCAAGACATCACAATTAACATCCATGGTACTGTCGAACCCGACTTGTGGAAATGTTACTCCTTGACCAGGTGGTAACAAATTTTGTATACAAAACCCCAACATACTCATGATAATTGTATTCTTACAAATACTCAATCACTGTTTAATATATAATTAATTAAGTGAGGTTTTGTAAAAACAGTTAACAAAAAGTGGATCAACTCACATTGCTGTCTTAGATTTTCCGTAAGGGTTTCCTGGTGACAATCTATAATTTACACAAATGTACACGTGTTAGTATAATAACCCATTTTAACATTAGTAATACCCTCCCCGAGACGGCATTCCAACGACTACGTCGGGCAGAACCACGACAGCCGTTATGGAACCCTAGATCAATCGGGCAGCGTATCTAATACGTATCCAGGGGTTATAATACTTACAAGAACTTTGCTATTTAGGGGGGGGGGGTATAATACCCGATTATAAAGCCTATTATCAGAAATTGAGATTGAGAAAGAAACTATGAACGAATTCGAATGAAATCCGATGGCCTGCTTATATAGTTGCTGAGTCTGGTTCTCTCGCGGCCCGCGTAACACAAGAGAAGGGACTACGCGGCCCACGTTGACCCCTGGTCAATGCGTAGGTGATCCGGGTCATCAGGTAGGTTCGCCGGGTGTTGGGCCACGTGGCCACACCGGGCTGCGCCACCTTTTAAGCTCACGCGGCCCGCGTGAAAGTTGGGGTGGGTCTTACGCGGCCCGCCTCAACTAAAAACTAAAATTTTTAATTATTTTTAATACTATTTATGGTATTCGGGGCCCGTTTTCTCGTATGGGGTGTACTTTAGGACATATTGGGACATTTTAAAATATATTAGGGTGTCGGAAATAATTCGAGGGTGTCGGTTTATTTAGGATTGTTACATCCTCCCCACCTTGTTTTAGAGCTCGTCCTCGAGATCTACTGGAACAAGTGTGGATATTTCCTTTATTGTCGTACTCTATTCGAAGAAAGAGTACTCTTAGATTTTTCAGAGAGATCATTGCCGAGAAAGAGAAGAAACAGTCTCTGAGGTTGTATTGGTAGGTTCTACCTTGTGGATAATATAAAAGTTTGCTAAGCTTATGGTTTATGAAGACTTATTGTTGCCTGTATTAAAAACAAGACACTTAGCGGAAATTATCATTGGCAATTGATAAGGAATGTATTTGATGACATCATGTTTTGCTTCTTGGCATTCATCAGGTGAGTTCAGGCGTTTCCTTTCTTAGCCTTTCCAGGCTTAGCTGCACCTTCTTTGGCAGCTTTATGGCATCTAGTTCTGATGTGGCCTTGCTCACCATAGCCGTAACAGACTGCATTCTTTATGTCCCTACATTCATGGGACTGATGACCAGTTCCTTTGCAGATGCCACACTGCTTTGGTCTTTGTTCTTTTTGACACTGTCCCCAGTGTCTTTTATAGCAATTCTTATATACAGGCTTCTTACTGAACTTTTGTTGGTTCTTATTAAGCCCGTACTTGCTCTTTTTCTTAGATTTCTGGGAGTTATCCTCCTCCTTTGGTTCATCCTTCATATTCGAAGTGTGAACAAAGCTCTTTTCATGAGCAATTGAACATGGTTTTGAATGAAATTTAGAGCGAGAAGCATTCGGCTCTTTGAATTGTTTCATGAGCTTTTCCATGGCCCTTCCAACTGCTGCGTCAACCACAGTTTGGAGATTAACTCCATTACTATTGAGGTTTACGTTTGAAGCATTATTAACTTATGTCGCATTAATAGTATTGCGACTGTTGTCTACCTCATCCGAGTTTTCCATACTCGAAACTTGGTACTAATCACCAAATTTAACAATTATTAGTCATCATCCTGATGACCTGACATAGATTAGCCACGGCATCCATGAACCGTATAGGCTATTATATTCCGAACATTCCTAAGGAACGTTATTTGAATGTATATCCGTTATATTTAGCCTAGGTCACAAAAGGAGCATCAATGGCATTCAAAGTTTGGAGCGAGTCCAATTCCTGCTTGACAGGGGATCATAATGTCACAACTGTCTTTGTCACAAGGACGATTATGAATAGCTCAAAGGCTAGCTTTACATGACTTTTATTATATACATATATATATATATATACATATACATATATATATATACACCTATGGCTCAGAGGCCCGTCGCGAGGGACGTAGAAAGGTATGGCATAATGCCCAGTCATGAAGGACATAAGTAATCATATGGCGCGAAGGCCTTGTCGCAATGACATTTAGATATGGCACAAATGGCCTTGTCTCCAGGACGTTATAGGATATGGCACTAAGGCCTGTCACGAAGGACATTTATCCAATCTGGCACAAAAGGCCTGTCACAAGGGATGTTAACATTTAGTATGTTAACTTGTCACGAACGACAAATTATAGCACGGAGGCTGGTCATGGATGACTTGAAACATAATTTGTGGGTTTGTCACAAGGACATCAATTCATAGGCCCCAATCGTGTTAGATCAGGAGCTTTAAGGCTTGAACATAGTTCTTCACCATTGGACAGGGAGTCATAGACTACAACTGTCATCGTCTTGAAAGACGATTCATTTGGCAGAAAGGTAAATCAATTAACATTACTAATGGATGTTTATATATAATCATCGTATCTAATGATATTAGTCATGATTACGTTGATCATATTGACTATTAGGTTTGGGTATAATCCCACCATTTTGAATAGGGGATCATGAAGATCACCACTATCCTTGTCTTATCGACTATAGAGTAAAGTATAGCCCGTAGGCATTTCATCGCTAGGGATGTTAATATTATGATCATCATACTGATGATATTAGTCAGGATCGCAATGATCACATAGACTATGGGATTTGAGCATAGCTCACCCCCTTGGGCAAAGAATCACAAAAGATTACAATTGCCTTGTGTAAATTGGACAATATAATATAGCCCTTAGGCAAAACATCATTGGGGATGTTTAAATTTTAATCATCTTACTGATGGTTTTAGTCATGATCGCATTGATCATATAGACTATTAGGCTTGAGCACAACTCACTACCTTAAATAGGGGATCGTAGAGATCACAATGTTTGTGTCACAATGGACAATATAATATGGCCCGTAGGTGAAACATTGCTAATGGATGTTTATAATAGGTTCATCATATTAGATGATATAAGTCATTATTGCATTAATCATATTGACTATTTGGCTTGAGCATAGCTCACCACCTTAGACAAGGAATCATAGAGATCACAATGTCAATGTCTCAAATGGACAATATATTATAGCCCGTAGGCAAAACATCATTAAAGGATGTTAAATAACATGATCATCGTATTGGATGACATTAGTCATGATCGCATTGATCATATAGACTATTATGTTTGGACATAGTCCAATATTTTTAGACAGGGGGTCAAAGACCACCACTGTCGTTGTCTTATCGGACAACAAGTTTAGCCCGTAGGCACTTCATCACTGGTGGATGTTTATAATATAATCATCTTATAAGATGATATAAGCCATGATTTCTGGATCATTAAGCCAAATTAGGAAATTTGAAAAATTCCAATATAGGGATGACTATCGTGATTTTCTCGAATCTCTTTTGTCAAGAGTACTAACACGTTCTTAAGTGTTAACAATTTGATCATCTTCATTTGATGATTTAAGCCGTGATTTCTAAATCACTTGGCTAGATAAGAAAATTGGAAGAATTCAATATAAGGATGACTGTTGTGATTTTCTCGAATCACATTTGTCAGGGGTGCTAACACGTTCTTAGGTGTTAACAAGGATCTGAATCTCTTGAATAGGTTTCACCATCTTGGCCACGCCTGAAATGACATGTAGGCTAGGTTTCACCATTAAGATGATCTTTTGAAAATTTTCGGCTGATCAATAAAGTTCGAGTAAAAATTTTCAGAACTATTGTTGGATAAAGGACGAAATGGATACCTACATAAAATTTTCAAAACTTTCCTATGTTATTAGGAATTTACAATAGTGCCTTAATCAGGACTTTTAGTAATATAATTGTCCACAGAGGACTAAGAGGAAAAATATAAGTCCATATAAGGACTATAAAATATTATAAATCCATATAGGGGTTACAATAAAATATCATGTCCTCAAAGGGACTTTACATCTCTAGTCCATGCAGGGACTAAAAGGAAATATAAGTCCGTAAAGGGACTATAAGATATGTCCGTATTGGGACTTCTTTTATAATACAAGTCCATGAAGGGACGTTAATAAACAATTGTCCTCGTAGGGACTTTAATTTGAAAGATATGTCCTCATTAGGACTTATTAATGAAACAATATGTCCTAGAAGGGACTTTAATGAAATATCATATCCGTAAGGGATTTCAAGGGAACAAATATGTCCATAAAGGGACTTTGATGAATCAGTATGTCCTCGAAGGGACTATGGTGAAATAATATGTCCATGAGAGGACTATATTGAAATATCAAGTCCACGAGAGGACTATTTTAAAATAGTGTATCCATAAAAGGGATTTTAATAAAATCATACGTCCATGAAAGGACTAAATAGCAAATGCCCATATAGGGTCTTAAATCGAAAGGTATGTCCACACAGGGACAAAAATAGAAGAGATAGGTCCTTATAAGGACTTAAAAGACAAAGAATATTATGAAAGAAGGATTCTCTAACGCCTTCCTTGTTCCAGTTTGACTGTTTCTCTTCTTTGTTTACCATATACGGTAGGGATACTGAAGACCTCAGTAAATAAAGTAAGTATTCCAATCAGGATCCGTTATAGAAGTAGAATTCAAGGATTTTATGATTAAGAATGATATAAATCACCGATCGGGTTTTTAACTGATACAATCCAAATCTGGGATTTCAAACTTGAAGGTAAGGAATAGGGATCATTAGGATCCCCTGGCATTATTTTCAAAACGGGAGCCTCAGGGATCACCTGGTATGGACTCTATTGACACAGACTTTAAAATTTGAGCCTCAGGGACCTCCGGTATGGACTCTGTAGTCTTATCGCAATTCAATGGGTTTGGTTTTTGGAATGAAATCAGGAAGGTCTTCCTCCAAACCGGTCGCACGCTTATCCTAGCTGTGATGCGAAGCTTAACATTCCTTGGCTTCGGATGAGGATAATCTCCATCGACAGCTTCCTTGCTTGGCGACATATTCAAAATACATAGAATTGAAAGCGATAATTTACAGATTAGGATTGAGAGTATTCCTATGTTAAGTCTAGACTCAGAAGGTCAAGGAATGTGCTACTGTGTCATTGAGATTAAACACATAAGGCTAGTGTTTAATTCACTCAATGTTGGCTCTGATACCAACCTGTCACACACCGATATTTCCACGTATTACCGGTGGGCCCGGTGGGGAGTATCGTGACGTAGTTGATATCATCATAGTTAAACAACACAATATATAAATGCACAGCGGAAGCAAAAGATAAATATATTACAATCCGAATATAAAGTAATATCAAAGTATTACAACGGAAAGTAAAGGATCCACATGTGGATCAAATAAAAGGAAAAACTGTTCAACAGACTTTAGACGCCTAGAACTTGCAAGATTCCTTATTAACGCCCTGAGCTTCCAGCCAATTACGTTCAGTACCTGTCACTTAACCTTTTTGGAAAATACGTCAGTTTACACTGGAAATAAAATTAACCGACTCATTTGAAAACATTTATAAAAATTGATTTGAATGCACAAGGCACAACATATCTTTTATAACATGGGACAATTATATAAATAATCTTGTATACAGATTTACATGTTCGTTATACGTTCAGGGCCCGATGTAGAAACCGAGTCAAGATTAACAGACACGCCACAAGTATAGGCCCACATGAGAGTGAGATACCGTTTCCCTTATGCAAACTGTCAGGTGTATGCCTACACCCCGTGCTTAAGACGTGGCCATTTTATAATATAATGATGTCAAGGATATCCGGGACATGGTCATTAACCCCTAAAGG
Source organism: Helianthus tuberosus (assembly GCA_030545235.1). NCBI lineage: Eukaryota > Viridiplantae > Streptophyta > Magnoliopsida > Asterales > Asteraceae > Helianthus > Helianthus tuberosus. The sequence continues at coordinate 14,604 of JARYGA010049792.1, forward strand.
CTTTTATTTCAAACAATACAGATTAAAGCGGGTTACCTCAATAATTTAACCACAATATGATTAAACATTCAATACCCGACCAAGCGGTATTATTATAATACCGTATCCCAAGCCCGTATAGGGAAAATAAGTTAAAAGTATATACCTGAGCTAGTAATGCAATTTATACTCAGCCGTATATTCTAATCAGCAAGCATAAGTGCTTTTACTGGGGCTCTTAATCTGGAACGAAGGTTTTATAATAACCTATTAAAATCCTAACGGGTCTTTAATTAAGCCTAAACTTAGACCGGTTAGTTTTAAAGAAAGATACGGTTCAAACGCACGATTAAGCGAAGACCGGAATAGAATGTGATTTAGACCCGACAAGTTTGAAGACTTGTATAATATGGGAAATCTAAACACATTCTGGATTTTGAGATAAAAATGATAAGGTTTGACCCGTTTCGGCTAATTTATGCAAACTAGTTACATAAACCGAACCGAACGCGCAAGAAGCGTAACGGTTAACCAAAAGAGTCATATACATGTTTCCTAAGTTAATATGCCTTAAATATGTTGTGATATCAGGATACCTTCCATTATGCCCAAAACGAGTTTAATCTCAATATAAGCCCCGTATGGGCATTTTGGTCATTTAAAAGATTATAAGTCGTATGGATCTTTCAAAGAATTGTCAATCTAATCAAGAGTGCGGAATCCTCTTGATCAGATTTGTTACAGAAACGAGTAGAAACCAGAATTCACAATCAAACGGGTCTTCTATTGATTATCCAAACAATCAGTTTTACAATCAATTCAAGACCTCAAAACCTCACAACCTCTCTCTGTGATCTTGCTAAACCCTAAATTCGAAATTACTTTCTCTCTCTACGTTTTCTCTCTCTAGAATTCTCTAACCTCTAAAACCCTAATCACAAAACATGTTTATATACCACATGTTTGAGAACTGGGCTTCCCACTGGGCTAGGCCATTTCCCAAGCCCATTACAACAATAAACTCCCTAACCAATAAGCTAAGCCCATTACAAAATATCCAAAGACTAAATAATTAAACTATTAAGCTGTTGTCACATAATATGCACCAACAAAAAGAGATCAATTTTAATTCTGAGACTCGGGTCTGAAATAATCAGTAAAACAATTTAATTTAATAGGTTATATCGGTTGGTGATAAGTCTTATATGCCAAAATGGTTTTAAACCCATACTAGGTGTTTAATACGCGTAAAAAGCCGTTTTAAGCGATTTTCGGGTTATACAGGAAATCTGAGTTTTCTGATCAGGTTCTAAAGTACAAAATACTTCATTTATTATATAAAATCAGTAGCAATTGGATTTGTGTCAAAATACTATGTAGAACTCATTTTATAACCAAAAAGGGTATAATCGGTATTTACCGAATCAAGGCAATAACCTTAGGTTATGATCAGTTTAAAAATAATTAAAAATCTTCAAAAATCTCAAAATATTATATTACATCAGTGGGTAAAAGGTTTGGTGTCAAAAATTGGGTTTAGATAGGCTTTATGCTAATTATGCCTTTTAATTAACAAAGAGCTTTCTAATTACGCTATTGAGCATAACTCATAACCTAGACCACCAACTGATGTAAAATTTTAGGGACATGTTTATAAATCATTAACAAAGATTATTGTCCTCTCACATTTCCAAAATTCTCGTTTTAAGGACAAATGGGCATATTGGTCAACATTAGGCATTTAACGGAAACATCGGACAATCAACGAGTCAAGTAGTATAAATGCAGAGGGTTATACTATCATACTAGTTGGTCCTAACGGAACTCTAAGGCATTTCTAAATCCATCTAAATCGGGTCAGAACTGAAGTCAAGGCAAAAGTCAAAGTTTTGCAACTTTCGGTTCCGAACCGAGCCTAAACAGAAAATTGTCGGATCAAACAAGCTTAGACCAGTTCTTATACTAATTATCAAGTTATATGAGTGATAAAATAGGTTGCACACCTTCTACATTGCTAATTATGTGTTAATTCGCAAATTAAGTTTCTGTTGACTTTTTATAACAAACTTTGACCCGACAAATGATCTAGTTAGAGCGGGAATCAGAGGGTGCCCTTTTAAGGGTTTATTGCCCACATAATTACCAACTTATAACTACTTTCAATTTGACTAATCACTGGACCATTAGTGATTAATCGATAAGTCAAACCTTAATTATGACGGTTTGACTTCTAAGCTAATAACTAAGCAAAACTCAATTAAGGAAGGTCAAGGATACTTACCAAGGTCTAATGCACGATTAAAGATGCTTAAGGAAAGGCCTTGAGCTCCAGAAATGATCAGAAGTGAAGGTATGAGTGAATGATCAAAGTTTGCAAACAATGGGGCTTTATATAGTGATCTTGATCTCACTAGATCATGCCAAGCAAGCCTAGAATTGGTCCCAGATGTATACAAGTGTCCTCCTAAGCCTATAAACCAGTTTAGGCAGCCCTTGGTGGTGGAAAAGGGCAATATAAGTCGGTTACATGGGCAGAACAGCCACCTGACGAGTTTCTACATCTGGGAGTTGCTTACGGACCGTAAGGGTCCTAGAATACGGTCCATAAGGACCAGGCCAGCATGACAGAACTTTCAAAAGTTGACAGTTTGGCCCCTGAACTTCCAATCTTGACTTTTAACATGGTTTCTTGCACTTGTAAACCCCAAACTTGACTTTTAAGGACTCCAAGTCATTAACCAATGTTGTTAAGTCCCCGGTTATTCATACGATCACCGAAAAGTCTTAAATTTCAACGTTGACGCTTTTAACCCCTCGTATACGAATTTTATCATAACTTTCGCATATGATAACGAAACTTGGTGAAATTTTTATCATGTATTCTAGTGAGCATAATTAATTGTTACAAAGCTTCGGGTTTGCTAAAAGGCCACTCAGAGGTATACTTTAAACATGTTGACACATTTAACCCCTGTAGTTTGTAATCTCTCACTTTCTTTCACAATCAGCTTCGTATGATCCACGATTCATTCGTTTAAGGGTATAAACATCATGTAGGGTTATTGTAAAGTATATTTATCCATTTTTGACATTTTGAACCCATATATTCACATACTTTCCTTGTTTGTCAACTTTAGTCCTTCCAGAGTATTCTTTCACACGTTCAAAGCTCATGACACGTGTCAATACATTATAGGACGTAAATTTTCGAGGTGTTACAAACCTAGATTGTATCATTACCTTTCTTTTTTTTGGGTAATTTAGTAACAAAAGCCATTGTTATTAATTCCCATTTCCATACTGGCATTTCTAACTGTTGTAACAAACCTGAGGGTTTCTGGTGTTCAGCTTTAACTTGTGAACAAGTTAAACATTTAGAAACATAAGCTACTATGTCCTTTTTCATTCCGATCCACCAGAAGTTCTCTCTTAAATCCTGATACATTTTGTCATTTCCAGGATGCATCGTATACTTAGACTTGTGGGCTTCTTCTAATATACGATGACGTAGGTTTCCTAATTTAGGTATCCACATTCTCTTTTTATGGAATCTCCAAATTCCATCTGTTCCTTGTTCAAATTCCTTAATCATACCTTTTAAATTTTCAGTATCTTCCTTGATTACTGATTCTTGTGCTTTTCTAATTTGATCATTTAAATCTACTTGTATATTTAATTTAAGAGAACGTACCCTTTTTGGTTTTTCATAATATTTTCGACTTAAAGCATCTGCTACTACATTTGCCTTTCCTTCATGATACTGTATATCACAATCATAATCACTAAGCATCTCCATCCAGCGTCTTTGTCTCATATTCAACTCCTTTTGCCTGAAAACATACCTTAAACTCTTATGATCTGTGAAGATGGTAAACTTTCTACCATAAAGGTAATGTCTCCAAATCTTAAGGGCAAAAATTGTAGCTCCTAATTCTAAATCATGGGTTGAATAATTCTCTTCATGATTCTTAAGGTGTCTGGATGCATAAGCTATAACCTTTTGGCGTTGCATCAACACACATCCATAACCTATTTTGGAAGCGTCACAATAGACTACAAAGTCTTCCGTTCCTTCTGGTAACGCTAGTATGGGTTTATGGGTTAATCTTTGCTTAAGAATTCTAAATGCTTCTTCTTGTTTTGGTCCCCATTCAAACTTAATGGATTTACAGGTTAACTTAGTTAAAGGAATGGCTATTCTCGAGAAATCTTGAATAAATCTTGTATAATAACCGGCCAATCCTAAGAAACATCTAACCTCGGTTGGTGATTCAGGGGTTTTCCATTTGGTAATTGCCTCGATTTTTGTTGGATCCACATGAATTCCTTCATGATTCACTAAGTGTCCAAGAAACTGTACCTGTTCTAACCAAAACTCGCACTTTGAAAATTTAGCATAAAGCTTTACCTTTCTTAATATACTTAAAAGTGCGTGCAAATGCTTTGCATGATCCTCTTTATTCTTAGAATAAATTAGAATATCATCTATGAAGACAATTATGAATTTATCCAAATATGACTTACATATTCGGTTCATCATGTCCATAAATGCGGCTGGGGCATTGGTTAAACCAAATGGCATGACAGTAAATTCATAATGACCATACCTTGTTCTAAATGCGGTCTTAGGAATGTCCTCTTCCTGTACCTTTAATTGATGATATCCTGACCTTAAATCAATTTTAGAGAAAAATCGAGCTCCTTGCAGTTGATCGAACAGATCATCGATTCTTGGTAATGGATACCGATTCTTAATCGTTACTTTGTTCAATTCACGGTAATCAATGCACATACGCATTGATCCGTCCTTCTTTTTAATGAACAGTATCACCGCTCCCCATGGCGTCGACCTTGGTTGTATAAATCCTTTCTCCAACAATTTGTCTAATTGTTTCTTCAGTTCTTGCATCTCGGCGGGTGCCAAACGGTAAGGTGCTTTGGCAATCGGTGCTGTTCCAGGTAGCAAGTGAATTCTAAATTCAACTTCTCTGTCTGGCAGTAGTCCTGGTAATTCTTCTGGAAAGATATCTGAAAACTGAGACACTACTGGAATGTCTTTTAGTTCTTTTCCTTTAGTGTTAGTGATTATAGAAATCAAATACACTATAGAACCTTTTCTTATATAGCTTGCACTTTTCATCACAGAGATGAATTTTGTGGATCTAGATGGTTTATCTCCTTTAATTGTGATCTTTTCACCTTTTGGTGAATTTACTTGGATTGACTTTTGATCACATAGAATACTGGCTTTATTAGCTATTAACCAATCCATTCCTAATACAACATCAAATCCTGCCAGATTCATGGGATATAGGTTTGCCACAAACTTTTGGTTTAAAAACTCTATTCTTGCTCCCTGCAAGATTTCAAAAATCCTAACCGTTTCTCCATTAGCTGTCACTACTAGACATTCTTGTGGTAGTTTAGTTAATGACTGATTTAGAAATTTTCAAAACGAAGTATTAATAAAACTTTGGTTTGCACCAGAGTCAAATAATACTTTAGCAAAAACATCATTAACTAAAAACGTACCAGCTATCACGTCTGGAATCATCTTGGCTTCATCCGCAGTTAGAATAAATGCTCTAGCATTTTTAGTGTTCCTGTTGTTCACAGCTGGAGCCAATTTTGGACAGTTTGGCCTGATATGACCTTTTTCTCCACAGTTGAAGCACAGTCCATTACTGGATTTCCTCCGGCAATCTTCTTCCTTGTGTCCTGGCATCTTGCAGAAATTGCAAATGGTGGAGCATCTTCCCGAATGCTTTTTCTTGCAGACCTTGCATAATGGTGCAGAGGTAGAACCCATATTCCTACGATTGTAATTCCCAGAACGGAATTCTTGGGTAAGTCTTTGTGCTAGGTTTCTCCTCTGGTCTTCTTCTCTTGTACGTACTAATTCATCAGTCAAGGTGTTGGTTAGTTCTACAGCTTCTTCTATGGTTTGAGGTCTAGCTGCCTTGACTACGTGTCTAATCTCTCCAATTAATCCCCAGATGTAACGGGAGATTAATACTGGTTCAGGTGATGCAAGGGTTGGTACTATTCTGGCATATTCAAAGAATAACTTTGTGTACCCCTTACTATCCACTCCATTCATCCTAAGATTTAGGAATTTATTTGCTATTTGTTCCTTTTCATTAAGAGGGCATAATTTCCTTTCTACCATGTACCTAAATTCCTCCCATCCCATATTGTATACCCTATCACTTCCTTTTGACTGGAGGATAGTGTTCCACCATTCTAAGGCTGAATTCTTAAATAGATTGGAAGCAAACATTATCTTGCCCTCTTCCTCACATTTACTTATTTTCAGAACAGCCTCAGTCTTTTCTATCCAGCGTAGAGCTGCAATAAGTTCTTCATTGCATGAGAATTCTATCGGTTTACAGGACCAGAATTCTTTGTAAGAACAACCGTAAGACACGGTTCTTCTTCTTTTAGGAATGGGCACTTGAAGTATAGGGCCATTGTTTATGCTGTGCTCTGGTTCAATTGGTCGCTTACTGCTATGTTTACTTTTATTATTCGCTTCCTAAACCGTTTGAATAATAAATGGCATTGCATCTATAATTCCTTGTGCCACTATGTGTTGGATGGCACTATTATCCACTTGGTTTTCATTGTTATTGACGCTCGGATTTTCATTAACCAAGTTAATGTTACTCTGGTTATCGCTATTCAGATTTCCTTGATTTCCTTCATCGGCCATCTGAATTTTAAACATTTGCCCCGTATTAATATCACAAAATAATATTTAATATAGTCAATCACATGACACGCATTTTTGCAAAAAGCGTCGATCAATGCGACTTTACTCTATTTATCTATTATGCATCTATTACATACCAGTACTAAAATAAAAATTACAATACCGACAGAAAGAAAATTTTTGAAATCATAATTACTCGTTTGTTTTCGTAAATTATACGAAAAACCTTTAAATAATAATAAGGGTGTTACAAGTTGGTATCAGAGCTCAAGGTTGTTGACAAATGTGTTCGGTTCGAGGCTTGATCGCAAATCCGGTAAGTACATGTATATCAAAGGTTTAGTATGATTAAAGTGTTGAGAACAACGCATATGGTTATCGTGTAATACACGTTACACCAATAAAAACGATATAGAATAGATATAGTCAACGAAATTACACGCGTTGATGCGTATAGTAGAAAAGCCTTGTATTATAATACGGGCATCCTTTAATGTTGAAATTACTAACTGTTGTATATGTTTTAGTTGAAGGACACTCGCAGATGAGGATAGCGAGAGTTTAACAAATTACGGATATGATAGAAGAACGGTCCGAAGTATGACAAGTGGAGCATGCTCACCAAGGACTAAATCGCGTAACGACCGCGAACAAAGTTAATGGCAAGAGAAGCCCGTTAGGGCAAACATTACCAGGTGCACATTTTTAAATTTAATTGCATAAATAGTAATATGCAACAAATATGTAGAAATTGAAAGTTGCATATGTAGATTAAAAACTTGGAAAAACCCGAATAGAAAATGTATTCGGGATATTGTTTCCAAGAGAAACAAATAGAGGCAGTACTTACATGGGGTGTAATGTGAAAATTATAAAAAGGTCGTGTATACCAGGTGTTGATCGCTTACTCTGGCCAAGTAAGTAGTGAACACGTGGTACCATGAACTTCTTATGATGGACACATTTATGTCCGATGTAGTAAGGGTGGGGTGAATGGGACTAATTTAAATGGTACCCAAATGAATCAAATAAGTAAGATATTTGATAGTAAACGTAAACGTAAGTCGGATGACGGAAGCGTATTACGTAAGGATAACGAGCCCGAGAGAAGGGACAAGGATCAAGTAAAAAGAAAAATACAGACCGACCAATAGGAATGCTAAGGCATAGGGATAAAAGTTTGTCTGTCACAAGTGATAAAATTCACATGGACAAGTCAAACGAATTGAATAAAGAATAAAGGATTAATTAGAATAAAAGCGATGGATCTCGCTAAGACGACCAAATAAATTAAAATAACGTCTAAAACCATATAAGAATGGTTACTTGAAAATGATTACGGTAAAGATACCCGATGAATGGGTAGGATTTGGAAAGAATGCATAAACCGAGAGACGGGAACGCGAAATAGAAAGTCAAAAGACTCGGAATATGAGTGATGACTAAAAGACAATGAAAATTTGCAAACAGAAATGTTAGTAACTACGCTCAACTATTTTAAAATTGAACGGGTCGAATAAAGAATGGAGTTTGATGTTCACAAGTGATGGAATTTCACACGAACAAGTCAAACGAGATAAATAAGGTATAAAAACTAAGTAGTGCAAGTAAGCGCAAACTGAATAATGGAAGCGCGAAACATTAATGAACCTACGTGATGGGTCATAAAGGAATATATACAGGAAAAACGCAAACTAGTGAGACAAAGAGGAAACGTAAAACTAAAAATTCGGTTTTTAGTCAAAAACAACGTTTTAACAAAACATAAGTGGTATGAAGTGATTTAGAAAATCTTATACACACATAAGGCCGGAGGTGGCAAAATAGTATACCCGGGTGATGGGGTATAAAGTGACGGCGACTGATTAGTCTAGCCGGTAAAACTATTTGAAGTCAAGATATTGTCATAACAGATACAAAGCACTTGTTAAATATAAGACAAGCGGAAATAAACATGTTGACAGACTAACGCGGTTAATTAGATAAAGCGAGGGAATCAGTTGAGAATCCCCGCATAAAACTAAGACTATAAAGGAATAAATTATGGACTGTCAATATCCTGGTATGGATAATTGACAAAGGTTAAGAGAAGATCCTAAACTAAAACTTCGGTTTTAGTAAGAAATAACGTTTTTACAAATATAAATTCTGATAGGAATTTGAATAGTAAGCTTGGAAGATTCAAGTCTTGACACTTATAGGCGCAAGACGATATATTCAAAAAGTGATATTTTCGAAAATGAAAGGTTGATATAAATTAAACATGATGTGACGCGATCACGGTTAGGAAATGCAATATGAAATAGAATCACATTATAACCAAGGGAGCGGTAAAAAGTAACTGGACTAATAAGTCTAGCTAGTGAGACCGGTGAAGGTCAGCAATTCGAATCGAGAAATTTGTTTTGCTCGTAAGCGGAGGATTCGGAGTAACTGAAACGAATAAATGAATTTGAAAACAAAAGAAATAGTTGCTAAAAGTGAAAGATTTCACTAAAGACCTTTAAACGGGTCAAGGTAACGGATTCACAAAGAGTTCGATAATATATAAAAGCGATGGATATCGCTAAGTTAACTAAACTAGTAGAAATAACGGAATTACGTTATTTCAAGTTACATTATGTTGTATGAGGTACGTAGATGTTCTGTAACCAAAGAGATATTACCATAATTCTTCTGGTAATACTAACAATGGGTTAAAGTATGAGTAATGCTTAAAAGATTACTCAGGTCAAACGCATCGAGTTTCAAACTCGATGAACTATGTAAGAAAGGTTTCGATGACGAAACCTCTTTAAGGGGGGTAGACTTGTAACACCCCGAAAACGGGTTTGGTAATCAAACTCTGTTAATGCTAAAAGACGGGTAAAGTACCGTTAGCAGTAAAAATAACCCGGTAAATAATTGGATTTAAATAAGAAATCCTAATAATTAAATACGAGCGAATCAAAGAATTAAGGAATCTAGTTTATAAGAGCCCGGGTCAACGGGACTTAAAATAAAACGGGTTTTTAACTCCCGGAACCCACTAAGTTAACTAGGTAAAAATTAACCTAGTTAGTAATGGGTAATTAAATAATAAACTATGAGTTATAGTTTCATTTATGAATCTCAAACTTGAGGGACTAAACATGGGCAAATGTAATGAAGTTTAATAAAAAAAAAACACAAACCACACATACGTATATGGTGTCTGCGATTTCATCAGAGCCACAAGGAGCTCTCAAAACTCAACCCTAAACTTCAAGAAATTCACCAAATTGAAGGGTGAATCAGAGCCAAATCGTATGCATGAACACATAAAAACAATCACCAAGCTTATGGGATCATAAGGTATGTCGAATTTCAGTATTTTGTTCCATCTTAGATTCTTGATGAACCCTAGAAGTTCGAAAATTGATCTTGAATGATGGTTATTTGGGTGAAAATAGGATGTATGCATGATTTGAAATAAACCCTAGCTAATAAACTAAGGGATTTGAGTGCATGTTAGTAAAACTCATGATCACTATCTAGGAGTTTAATGGGTTTTGTAGAAACATGATGAACACTAGAATCATGATTATCAAACTAGTGTTATTTGAACTCTATGAAGTTAATCTTGACATTTAACCATGAGTTAGACGATTATTTAGTAAAAAGATGTTGAAATTGGCAAGATATGTAATCATGGAGTTTGATTGTTAATTTTATAAAAGTATGCTCACTATGTGTTTGATAAAACGCCCAAGAGAAAGCTAAATATTGAAATTTAGAACGAAACGCGTATTTGAATAATATGGCTAGTTAAATGAAATATGAAACAAGAAGAGTTATAATCATCATGTTGATTTGAACTTAATGTTGTAAATCATGTGACTGAAAGTAGTTAGCTTTAATAAACTAAGTTAACTAATCTTGAAGTCGAATAGTAGCTTCGACATAGAGAATAAGTAAGGTGGAATGGTCGTGATTTTAAATGACTAGTCTAACCACATTGTAAATGTTGGCAATAGTTTGACGCTTAACGAGCTAGGTGGAGGCTTGAGAAAGAAGCGGTTAAACGAATCAAGCGCGTGAAGAAAGGCGTAAACCGGATGAGAGGTAAGTGTAATTTTCGCACTTATGTAGATTACTCGTTTATTCTATACGAAATAATCGCGATAACGATAATATTGAAATATGGATTTTTGTTAAGATTACTTTGTGGTGTAATCTAATGATTAGGAAAAATGGTGAAAATGGAAATTGGTCAAGAGTCGACTAATGTAATTAAGGTTAAAAGCGTGCCCATGGCGTAAGCCGAAATGGGTTGAATTAGTAAGAAAAGAGTTTAAGAGATAAAGGATTTGGTAATATAATCCGAGATGGGATGGATGTATGAATTGGACATCAAAAACCATGTTTTTGATTTAAATAGATAACGTTGGGTATATAGTCCAAATGGGTCAAATGGTGGTGATAACACCATTTGACAATACCGACTAATGCGGTGGTCAAGTCTTATGTTAACAGGATCAATTGGCGAATCGGATAAATGCGTCGCCATAGATTGAGTGACAATTAAAGCAAGGTACAAAACCGGGTCTATTTGTTGTCCCGAGCCAGGTACGTATAAATATGATTATAGCTAACGTACAAATTTGGGCAAATAAGTAGTGAAGGTCCTTTATCATAAATGAAAGGTAAAATGGACCATTACGCCATTGTAAGCTAAATTGAACAAATGGCCTTTAACGGTAGTTTGGAAATGAGTTTTATGCTTAAGTAAATGCTTACAATAGGTACAAGAAGGAGAAAGATGTAGGACTTTGGTTAAACGACTCTATATGGGTCTTACCGTAGAATAACAATCCGAGGAAATAAAACTCGGATTACATAGAACATTACATTAAATTCACCACACATATAGTTGTGGTGGAAGATTATTTGATAAATATTGTGGAAATAAGATGCTAGAAATAGACGAGTATGATGTATGCGGAAAAGTGCTTAAATACCCTTAACGGGTCAAAATAATCATTTAAGTATAAACAAGTTTAAGATTATACATAAACTTGTGAATTGAACCTAATATGATAGACAACACTGAAATTATAAGGTTCATGTGAAATCGGGATCAAACAATCATGTTTGTTTGATAAAATGCATAAACGGGTTAAAATTCGGTAAAAAGGTGACGAGTCGAAGTCTTAAAAGTCTTAAAATTTATTTTGTTGGATGTTGGGTTTTAACTCCATAAGATGGAGGATTAAATTACGGACACGTAGGAAAAAGAATCGGGTAAAACGGATCAATAACGAAGAAGTTATGGCCGTTTCCGTAAAAACTGGCATAGCTGAACTGAGCTGCAGACCTGCTGGAAAACGGTCTCCCTCGCGTGGCGCGAGGGAGCAACTGGGTTCCTTCGCGTGGCGCGAAAAACCCTGTTTTGGCGAAAAAATTTTATTTTAATCAGTTTCACTTCCCGGACTCGTTTAAATACGTTTTAAGTTACGTATGACTAATCCAACTCATGTTTTATGAGTTTCAGGTATAATTTTAGCACCGGAGGACGATCAAGCACAACGAAGAACCGAACACGATCAAGAAATAAGCTTCCGCACTTTGTATCGTTGTTATGTAAAATGACGAACTCACCCATAATATGTTGTATAGTTTTTAATTCTGTAAATAAAGTTTAATGAACCCGTATTTTCAATGTATTTGAAATCATAATTACTCGTTTGTTTTCGTAAATTATACGAAAACCTTTAAATAATAATAAGGGTGTTACATTTATAATCGGGTATTATACTCCCCCCCCCCCCCTAAATAGCAAAGTTCTGCTCCGTTGTAAGTATTATAACCCCTGGATACGTATTAGATACGCTGCCCGATTGATCTAGGGTTCCGTAACGGCTGTCGTGATTCTGCCCGACGTAGTCATTGGAATGCCGTCTCGGGGAGGGTATTACTAATGTTAAAATGGGTTATTATACTAACACGTGTACATTTGTGTAAATTATAGATTGTCACCAGGAAACCCTTACGGAAAATCTAAGACAGCAATGTGAGTTGATCCACTTTTTGTTAACTGTTTTTACAAAACCTCACTTAATTAATTATATATTAAACAGTGATTGAGTATTTGTAAGAATACAATTATCATGAGTATGTTGGGGTTTTGTATACAAAATTTGTTACCACCTGGTCAAGGAGTAACATTTCCACAAGTCGGGTTCGACAGTACCATGGATGTTAATTGTGATGTCTTGGAAACAAATATAATTGCGGGATCGCCCTCAATACTGTACAATGGTTTTTATTTAAACTTGATTAAACTGGGATTCACTCACCAGTATTTCCCACTGACAAATGTTTTTAAAACGCGTTTCAGGTAACAAACTGTGAAAACGTGTACTACGAACTTGGGTTTTAACTCATTTGTTTAATGTTATGAAAACGTGGTATTTTACTCTGATCACATATTTCCTAACTACGGTCCTGATGAAAATTTCCGCTGCCAATTTAGACAATACAAGATACCACCGAAACTGGCTCGCGGCCGCCCGTTCCCGGGGATTAGGGATCGGGGGTTGCGACAGAAGGTGGTATCAGAGCTAAGCCACTGATTCAGCCACAGAAGTGTTCTGCTGACATCAAAATTCAATTTGTTAGGAAATAAATTACGGTAATACGTGCATAACTGTATTTATTGTTATGTGTTATTTGACTATTTGTTAGTTTACAGTATGAGCGACCAAGGACCATCTGACGCATACCATCAATTGTCTGGTTCGCCTAGAAGCGAAGGCACCTCCTCTTCTCAGCCTGCCCTCTCTGGGTACTCTGCTGATACGGAAGAAGGAATCTTTGTGTTTAAGCCTCAGTCAGAAGAGCCATTTCCTCAGAAAAAGAGGGGATGGTTCAGTAGAAGGGCATACGAGCGTAGAAAACGTATGAAAAAGTTACAAGACCAGAGAGCACTAGTAGCAGACAAGAGAGAGACAGATTCCTATGCCCAGGACATGATAAATAGGGGTATAGCCAACATCCACATCCTAGCAACCACTGCAGTTGACCCTAATCTGGAGCAAATAATAGCACCCCAACCACAACTGCCAATCCCTGGCCAACCCATGGAGATAGAAAACCCTGAAAACCAAGTAGAGATGCATGACTTCAATCCGGAAGAAATCCCTAGGGTACCAGCATGTAACACCTCGTAAAACCACGTCCAATGATGTATTGACACGTGTAATAAACCCTAATAAAGTCCAATGTTGAATTTAAGGGACTAATTTTTCGAAAAATCGAAAACTTTGATAATAAAAGGAGTAGAAGTGTTAGCATACCTAAAATAAGTTTCCAAATAACCTCTCACGATGTTTATATTCACAAATGTGCCACTTGATGAATAAAGTGTAGTCGTTTGCGTAATTAATTGAAAGTTTGCGCAATAAAGGGTTAAAAGCGTCAACATGTTAATTCTTACCTCTGAGTGACCTTCTAACAAACCGGGAGCGTAATAATATTTAATTATACTCTCGGGAATGCCAAATAATGGCCGTCTAAGGTTTTTATGCCTATAAGTAAAGTTACGCGCAACTTTGCAAGTTAGAGGGGCTAAAAGTGTTAATATGTTTAATTATACCTCTGAATGACCTTTTAGCGAACCCGAAGCATCGTGATAATTAATAATATTTCCAAGAATGCCTAATATGGATTAGATGAGGCTTCAATGCTAATAAATGATGAGATGTGCAAGTTTGCGCAATAGAGGGGCCTAAAGCGTCAACTTTTAAATCTACGCCCTTCGGTGACCATTTAAGCGAACGGGAGCGTAGTAACAGGTATGTATATACTTGGGAATGATCAATATGGGCCATGGAAGGCTTTGCTATCATTAAACAACATTTCGCGCTACTTTGCGCAATTAAAGGACTATTTGCGTCAAAACGACAAAAGTATGCCGATTCGTTGGGTTTCGAACCTTCCGGAATATAACCATGAGTTAAGCATGCCCTAATTATTCTTTATATAGCTTAGATATAAGCCTAGAGGTGTTTGGTGCGCAAAAATAAACTTTTAAGTCATTCAGGGACTAAAAGTGTCAAAAAGTGCACAAGTTTGCACTTTCGCGCATATCTCACATTCTGAATATCCCCGGACACCCAAAAATTTATGTAAGCACTAAGATATTTTATTTTAGTGATCGCCTTGATAAAATTCCATTCGTCGCGTAGTTTGGACCGTTTTTCGCGTCCGTTCGTGTTTCGTCGTAATTAGACGCACAACATGACCGTACGGCCAAACGAACCGACATCTGACATATTTTTGAGCATGTTTCATGTCCCCTATGTTAAGGCATCATTGTGGAGCCTTGATGATGGCTTAACGGACTTTAAACGTGTCAGAAATGACATTTATCATATATAGGGACTGAATCTGTAAATTCAGCAAGCTGTTTCTGATCTTAACAGCCCTCAAAAGTTGTTTTAGACCTGTAACCATCTGATTCAGAGGTCAGAAGGACTAAATATGTCTTTTTATAAGATGTACGGGTTTATAAAAGGCGGTTATATGCAGATACGTACTCACAGGGACTGATATTGCACTTTCTGAAACAAGTTTTGCTGGTGTGGACATGCAGGCGGGCCGCGTGAGTCTGCTGTGTTCCCTACGCGGGCCGCGTGGGCTGGTCTGATGCAGAAACAGCTGGTTACAGGCTGTTTCTTGCTGGCTGATGTTCTAGATAGTTTCCAACACCCACAAGATCGATACTAGGGGCTGCCCATAGTATGTTTAAACCACCCAACACTTGCCATGATCTGATTACATGTCCCCGACACTTGTCGCGATCTTACGAAGTCCCGAAAAGTATAAATAGGTGATGATTTCACTTGATACTCCACTTGCATTCTAAATTCTGAAGCTCTCTGATCAACCTCAGGCTTTCTAGTGCTCTCTAAGCTTAATTAGGACTCTTGTAAGTATTCCTAACCTCTTCTAATTAGTTCTAGCTTAGTTAATTAACCAATAGTCAAACCGTCGTAATTTAAGTTTGACTTCGTGATTAAATGAAATCCGCTCAGTCAATTCTCGAATTGAAAGTACCTACAAGTTGGTATTTATGTGGGTAACAAATCCTTAAAAGGGTACTTTCAGATTCCCACTCTAACTATGTTAATTGTCGAGTCAAAGCTTGTTTTAAAAAGTCAACAGAATGAGTATTTTCAAAATTAAGCATAATTAGCAATGTAGGATACATGCAACCTATTTGATCATTAAAATAACATGGTAACTAATGTAAAAACATTTTCCAACATGATCAACTCGACAATTTTCAGTTTAAACCCGGATCGGACCCGAAAGTCGCATAATTTGACTTTTGCTTTGACTATCAGTTCTGATCCGTTTATGCATGTTTAAGATCTGCCTTAGAGCTTATTTTGGACCAGGTTTCATATAAGTATAACTCTCTGAGATTATACAACTTGGTTCAATACTTATCCGAATCCTATGCATGTTTCCGATTTATGCCTAAATGTTGACGATTATGCCCTTTTGACTATAAAACGTGATTTTTGAAAAAGTGAAAGAGTAGAAACATTTGTTGCTGATTTATAAACTTGCACCTAAAATTTGATATCAGTTTGAGGTCTAGATTAAGAGTTATGCTCATTATCGTAATTTGAAAGCACTATGTTAATTAAATGGCGTAATTAGCGAATAGCCTATTTAAACCCACTTTTTGATATCAAACTTTTTACCCACTGATGTTATATAATATTTTGGGATTTTTAAAGATTTTTATTAAATTTTTGGCTGAGCATAACATAGGTCTTTAAGTTTAATTCGGGTAATACCGATTTTGCCCTTTTTAGCCATAAAATGAGTTTTACTAATCCTTTTGACCCCAAACCTTTTTCTACTGATTTTATTTATTAAATAAAATATTTTGAGCCTTCTGGAATTATAAAAATATCAGCTTTCTTTTAAAAACCCGGAAACGGCTCCAAATCGCCTTTTTAAGCGTTTTTAACGCATAGTATGTGCTATAACCATATTAAACATATAAGGTTGATACCTACTGATGTTTTTAGTATATTTTGAGATAATAACAGTAAGTAAAAGTTTTTGAACTCAGGTTTCCAGTTTTGACCTTTTAAGCCCTTGTGAAATTACCAAAATACCCCTAAGGTGCATAGTTTGGTTTTAAATGATAAGTTTCACATATGGGTCATACCCTACTGTTATAACATGTTAAATTAAGTATATTTACTGTATAAACCAGACCTATAACTCAGATTTCCAATTAAACTCTTTTATAATCTTTTAAATGACCAAAATGCCCTTATGAGGCATAAATTGTGTTTAAATCCGTTTTGGGCATAATAGAAGATATCTTACTGATATTATAACATATTTAAGGCATATTAACTCAGGGAACTTACATATGACTCTTTTGGTTACCCGTAACGCCCTTTTCGCGTTCGGTTCGGTTTATGTAACTAGTTTGCATAAATTGACCGAAACGGGTCAAACATTATCATTTTTCTCAAAATCCAGAATGTATTTAGTATACCTATATTATACAAGTATTCAAACTTGTCAGGTCTAAATCACATTCTATCCGGTCTTCGCTTGTGCGTTTGAACCGTATCGTCCTTAAAACTAACCGGTCTAAGCTTAGGCTTAATTAAAGACCCGTTAGGAATCTAATAGGTTATTAAAAACCTTCGTTCCAGATTTAGGAGCCCAGTAAAAGCTATCTGTACTTGCTTGGTGGTATACGGCTGGGATTGAATTTATATTTAGCTCAGGTAAATACTTTTAACTTATTTTCCCTATACGGGCTTGGGTTACGGTATATAGAATACCGCTTGATCGAGCATCAAATCTTACATCTTTGGGTGGTTAATTGAATAATTTGATCGGCTCGTTTAAACAGTCTTGTTCACTTAAAGCCTTTGGGGGGTTAATGACCATGTCCCGGATATCCTCGGCATCATCTTACGAGATGGCCACGACCTGATCACGGGGTGTAGGCGTACACCTGTCAATGTATAACTCTATATTGTGGTGGGTCTATTGATCTTTAACCCGGACAAGATCCGGGCTACTGAACGCACAAGTAACATGTAATTCGTTCACAAGATTATAATATTATATAATTATCCCAAGTTATAAAATGTTTTGTGCCACGTGCATTCAAATCAATTTTCAACCATTTTCAAAATGAGTCAGTTAAATTGTATTTACTAGTGTAAACTGACGTATTCTCCAAAAGGTTAAGTGCAGGTACTACTCGTAATTGGCTGGCTCTCTTCTAGCGTCCATAATAAGTCTCGCAAGCTTGGGATGCCTTAAAGTCTGTTGAATAAATGATTCATTTTATTTTTTTTGATCCGCCTGTGGATCCTTTACATACCGTTTGTAATACTTGATATTTCTTTATATCGGTTTGTAATATATTTATCTTTTGCTTCCGCTGTGCATTTATATATTGTGTTGTTGTCTATGATGATACCAACTACGTCACGATACTCCCCACCGGGCCCACTGGTGACACGTGGAAAATTGGAGTGTCCTTCAACTAAAACATATACAACAGTTAGTAATTTCAACATTAAAGGATGCCCGTATTATAATACAAGGCTTTTCTACTATACGCATCAACGCGTGTAATTTCGTTGACTATATCTATTCTATATCGTTTTTATTGGTGTAACGTGTATTACACGATAACCATATGCGTTGTTCTCAACACTTTAATCATACTAAACCTTTGATATACATGTACTTACCGGATTTGCGATCAAGCCTCGAACCGAACACATTTGTCAACAACCTTGAGCTCTGATACCAACTTGTAACACCCTTATTATTATTTAAAAGTTTTCGTATAATTTACGAAAACAAACGAGTAATTATGATTTCAAATACATTGAAAATACGGGTTCATTAAACTTTATTTACAGAATTAAAAACTATACAACATATTATGGGTGAGTTCGTCATTTTACATAACAACGATACAAAGTGCGGAAGCTTATTTCTTGATCGTGTTCGGTTCTTCGTTGTGCTTGATCGTCCTCCGGTGCTAAAATTATACCTGAAACTCATAAAACATGAGTTGGATTAGTCATACGTAACTTAAAACGTATTTAAACGAGTCCGGGAAGCGAAACTGATTAAAATAAAATTTTTTCGCCAAAACAGGGTTTTTCGCGCCACGCGAAGGAACCCAGTTGCTCCCTCGCGCCACGCGAGGGAGACCGTTTTCCAGCAGGTCTGCAGCTCAGTTCAGCTATGCCAGTTTTTACGGAAACGGCCATAACTTCTTCGTTATTGATCCGTTTTACCCGATTCTTTTTCCTACGCGTCCGTAATTTAATCCTCCATCTTATGGAGTTAAAACCCAACATCCAACAAATAAATTTTTAGACTTTTAA